>JANHFX010026663.1:0-14213 GCA_027560015.1 Chloroceryle amazona | reverse complement strand
GGTAGGGTTGTAAACCTGCAGCTCTTCTTGGGGCCTGCAAACAGTCTCTGCTGCTCGGCTGACTTTCCCAGCTGGATTCCTGCTGCTTGGTGCTTCCCACCTGCATGGCCCTGAAAAAACAAAGGGGGGGAGGTGGGGGCAGTGTCTGAAAAAAATCCACTCAGCAGCCATCATGAGACTAACCTGAATCACACCTCAGGCACAGGGAGCAGCAACGGAGCCACTGGACGTGGCTCTGGATGTTTTTCATGACAGAGTTTAAAGAAGAAAAGGAGATCAAAATGCCTAAGATGGTGTTTCAATCTTAGTGATTGCAACCACCACACTTTCCTTGTCTTCCATGTTGAGACTGTGAAACACATTTACCACCAGCCTATAACTGGTTACAACACAGGGTTTAATCCATAGTGCTGTGGTAAATGGGGGGCTGACAACAGCAGTGCCTGGTAGGAGTCAGCCCCTTGACAGTCAGCTGTGCCATGGAACCGTGCTGCTGCCCGGCTGAGAGCCTGGCTTGGTCCCAGGATCAAGGACCACGCTGCTCAGGAACCAGTTCTGACTGCTGGGAAACGGCTGTGTGCCACTGTTACAGATCTGGTAGCTGCACGATACAGACCTCTGAAGAAGCTCATATCCAGCATATTCATTCTGATCTTACCATCATCTTTTTTTTTCATCTTATTGAGCAAACACTGAAACCTAATCAATCATCTTTTACTTAATTGCATCTTGTCACCACTTTAGCTTAACATGTATTCCTTGCTTAGCCAAAACAACATGATTGAAACACCGTGAAGAGTTCACTTGATGCGTTTATATTAGCCAGGGGTTAATTTCCTAGGGAAAATGATCACTGTAAGGTGCATGTAATAAACTGCTGTCATGACCTCTAGCCTTCAAGCTCCCAGATGTGCAATCATTGTTTGTGGTTTCCGTGGAAGTGCCAGATGCTAAGAATTTTTGGCAAGAGTTTATCAATTTGACTCAGTGTAAGATATTACTGTGATATGGCCCATTAAACATTTTACTTTCACCTGATCGGTGACACTCCCTTGACAATAGAAGAGTAAAGCAGAAATCAAAAAGGTCAGAGGTTGCTATATAATCTTTTACTGCAGGTCCCAGGTTAAAACCACAATGATCACACTCCAGTAGGGTAATTCATTCCGCCAAAAAAAGAAGAAAAGTGACATTTATTTTGCTTTAATGAACTTTGGCCTTTGCCAGCTATAACGGGTCCACTGGAAATCATTGGCTATGCATTCCTTCCCTTGACCAGCAGCAACCCACCGTGGCATGGGAAAAGTTCCACATGCCAGAGGGCTTGGCTGTGTTGTGCACATGGCACCAGAGATAGCAGAATATGGGGGAACAGACAGCTAAGGCATCATCATACAACACACCAAGGGAAGAGGAGAAGGTATGTGCACGCAATGAAGAGAAAAAAAAAAAAGCAAAAGATTATGGTTACGCAGCTACAAAATGGGATAGCTGATCCTTTCCTTGGAACTACATTGTTTTTTCAACATCCAACCCAGAAGCAGAGGTAGAGTTGGGACAAGGCAGTTCTCCAACCTGTAGGTGACATTACAGTTCTCACGTAAGTCCCTGTAAACGCTAGAAATGCCATTTTGATCCTGCCAGTAATACGGGATGAAGCGAGGTTGTGCCTACGTGTAGAGTTTATGAACCTGGTATGTTTGAGAAGGTGAAGATGCTTTTCTATGACTCTGAAGTAGCACAGCAGAAGGATGGGAAAGAACTTGATGAATCCATTGAGATCAGTGGTGACAAATGTTTATAATGAGCCATGTGAAATCTGCTTGCCTTCTGCCCTGCAAGCAGTGAGGATCACCTGAGTTCTTTATAGATGTTTGCTCTCATGCAGAGAGAAAGGAAATTGTTATTTATTTTGATACACAAGGAAAGGGAAAAATAATTGAAGGGGATGGGTAAGAAAAGAAAGTTTTTCCCATTTCAAACCGTATTCAGGGGCTCTTACCCCTCAACTGAAAATCCACACCCCTGTCAGAAAGCGAGAGAGAATGGTCGCTAGCAAAAGCAAAGGGGTGTGACAGACCCATCTCCCTGGGCACGGCAGCCTGCAGCTTGGGCTGCCACCATGGAGGAGGAGAGAGCGACCCGCCGGGAGAGGAGCATATTCCTTCACCTGGTGCTTTCCTCACCTCCACAGAGGGAAATCACAAGCACTTCTACTGCAGATAAAACCCTGCTTCTCAAGAAGCCTCTAGCAGGCTTGGCTCACATTTCCATGCTGAGGGTAGACATGATCTTATTTTTCCCCTTGGACCTATCATCTGATCTTTGCCACCCCCCCCTCTGGGACACAAGGAGGACCAAGGACTCTGGGATGCAAGCGAAGGGGTGGGTGGGCAGCTGTCTGCAGGCCTCCCCCGCAGGAGCCCCTCTGCCGAGGCCACTCTCCCCGGGTGCTGAGGCTGTGGGGACCCTGCTCTGGCCTCCCCCCATGATGGGAGTCCCAGAGTGCCGGGCTCCTGCGGGAGGTGCTGAGCTTATGGGTGACTCTGCAGAGCTGGTTGGGTACCAGTCCTCAGCCTGGAGGAGTCACATTAACCAACACTTTGGACTTGTTTTCGGCTATTATGGTCAATATATTAAAGGTATTTATTTAAGAAAGTGCCTACCCTGCCAATCTTTCCCCATGAGCTCTATTTGGAACACACCCTATAATTACTGATATTACCCTGGCAAATTTTCCCCATGAAGTTTTCTCCACTAAGAGCCATGACGGCACTTGTCCACCTCTCCACTTTATAATTATCACCAGGCAATATTTATAACTACACTATTATTATTTATGATATTTTATGCCCTACGAAAACCTATATGACATATGCTCAAACTTCATCATCTGAGACATTCAGACTTCAGCTGGGACATTCCCTTCAATTTGTGCACTTACTCTTATTTGCACTAATAGGTTAGTCGGAGTATTTATGGTAAATACGGGAGTCCCTTAGTGAGAAACCTGCAGGACTTGGGTTAGACTCCAGCTCAACATATCTAAGCCTCCCATTATGATCTCTTTCATATTTTTTTTTCCCCAGTTGGTGCACATTTCAGAATTTCTGATGGTTCAGGCTAGAACTGTATATCATAGATTCTCGCTGAGGCGAGATAATTAACTAAAGGAGTGCTTAATTATTCCAGATGGACAATGGAGCATAGCACATTTATGCCTCATGCAAAACATAAATAAACAGAACAGAATGAGCAACATATGTTTGCCAATCATGGTCGAGACTTGAAATTTGGCACTGCGATACTTACAAACAAATGCAAACGTTTCATTCTCACCCCTTGGAAAAAAAAATAATTAAATAAAACTCTGTCTTGTAAGCACCTTTAGTTTTAATTATTTAAGATCAATACTAACCTAAACGCCTCTGTCCCTAACATGCATCTCCTCTCCAGGGTCATAGACCTTTCTTATTATGAAATCACTGGCTTTCTCCACAAATATTACCGTTAACCAGTTTCCCCAGTATCATATGCATAGGGCTATAAACTAATGAGCAGATCTAGGTTATGCAGAAAAAGTGTAGAAAGGAAACAAATGTTGAACGTCACATTTACATTAACTTTTCACAGTTCAAATGGCAATTTATCCACAACATAGTATGAGTCATGCAGTAAGAAAAGGGAGGAATCTCCAGTTTCTTCGATTTATTTGTCATATGGTTGACTGATGTCAGTATCAGTGGCTTTAAAAAAAAAAAAAAGTTTAAACATCCAAAAGAAAGGAAGAGAGAAAGGAGGAAAAGGTCTAGCTTGCCACAAAATCCATTTCTTTTGCAACGATGAGCTCAAACCAAGCCAAACCAAAGGCTGCTGACGAGCAGGGTCTTCTGTTCCTTCCGTGCTTGTCTCGTGGTCTGGTGCAAGCTGGGAATCAAGGGGATGGGGCTGGTGGATGTGTTTTGTTTATATATATGTATGTATGTAGGTATTCGTGTATATATACATACACACACATATATGCATACAGATACAGTCTTCCTAAAAATGCTCTTTGCAGTCCAGAGGCAGCAGGAGTCACTGTGAAGGAAGAGCTGGGCAACATATGGCTGTAGAGTCTGCACTGGAAAAAGTCACTGGCTAAATACACGCCGGCTGTTTGTTTTCTTTTATTTTCATGAGGCGAAATACGAGCTCTGCATAGAGTACAGCCTGTCAATGGGGTTTCCTACTCTAGCCTGCATGGAGTTAACTTCGGAAGAGGCAAGAAAACAGTCGCTCAAGCTAGTTAAAGAGGTATCACTGTCGATATCATGAAAAATGGAGTCGTTTCCTGCAAATGAAACGTATACGTTAAGCTGGATCCCGTGCAGCCAGAGGAGGACACAGAACACATGGATGGATGCTCATATGCTGCGCACTGCAGTGAAAGGGAACACTCCTGGTTTTGTTTTTATACGTTAGCATAATTTCACTCTAAGGGTTTCACCTACAAAAAAGGAAGGCTGGCAACCAATTCGCAGAGGTCAACTGGCAGCAGTGCCACCCCAATCTGCCAGGACTTAATTTATAGCTGAGTCAGCAGCACAAAAAGGCATCCTAGCTGATGATGGGAGCAAACAGTGCCAGGGAGGAGCAGATCCCCAGCTCTCTGTGAGCTGGGATCTGTCATTCACGGGGGCAACAGGATTGCTGGGGAAGGTGGGACCAGACGTCGAGTGCCCATGACAGGGAAAAGCAGTCTGAGAGCCATAAACCAGTAATGGTCTTCATTTAGACACAAGGTAAAAGACAGATCTATGAATGTGACAGGACACAGGAGGAGACCAAGCTTCCCTGGCTTCAAGAGAGTTACCATTATAAACATGCTTTCATTTCAGAAAACTCCACTTTTTGGTGGAGTTTTGGTGGCTGGCTTGGAACAGCACCTTTTATTTCCCGTAGTAACTAAGATTTCAGCTTATTCCAACTCTTAAGGTACCAGACAGTGCTCTAGCTGAAGTCCTGTGAGCACTAAGAAGGGTTTAGTCTGTCTCTTTTTCCTCATGCACTCATCTGAAACAGCTTTGTGCTATCTCCTGCACTTGCTTGGAGCACTGAACCTGCTTCTCAAGGAGTCTTGCTTAGAAAGCCAAGCAAATTGTTAGCAACAAAATCACAAGCCATCCAATGCTCATTGGCACTTCAGATGTCCTCAGATCCTTACAGGATTTACCAAACTGCCTGGTGTGTGCCATGGACTCGTCTCAGTGGGAAAACTAACAACACAGACCCAAGGCAGGTTTCTTGTTGGCCTGTGCCTGCCATGCTCATGAGAGTGATGTACACAGGGACCTCTACAGGGAAGTGGCTCCTGGTCAGCAGAAATGAGCCTGATATAACAGGCTCTTGTGGGCTACAGCAAGGCCAATAATCACAGTCTGAGAAATCCTCTTAAATTTTATTTAAATGCCACACTGCAATTGTCCAGAATCAATTATTAGGCATTTAATACTCGTGATGCATTTGATGTACCTATCCACTTGATGGTGTGTGGTCAGGAAATCATGAAAGCAAACCATCATCTTGATTCTGGGCAGAGAATAAAATTACACGGGAGAAATGTCCTGTAGTGACACATCTCTTAGTAGCTTAAGAACTGTTATTTTAACAAATCCATGCATCTATTCTGATGATATCTTACAGAGGTGCTTCTTCATTTTGGAATTAATAGATTATTTCTCTTTATTGAAGGCACTTTTTTCTCAAAGCTTCTAAGAAAAGGGAAAAACTTGTGAGGGAGCTAGAATTGCTGTTTATTTTCAATGTCTTGGATAGTGCTTTTAAAAAGTGGAGATGAAGAGGAGATGTTGCTTGGTCTACCATTTATCAGAATTATTCTGTGAAGTAGTTCTGAAGGGTGTTGAGAGCCTGGGATGAGCTCTCTTCTACTCCCTATGTGTATGTGAAAATATACACAGAAAACTGACTGGTATAAATTCCCTGGTACAAATCCCAGAAAAAGGTGTTACAAAAGCAGGTAACTCTGCTGAACCTGTGGCATGTGACCCAGCATACGAACCCTGCTATTTCTGATGCGGCAGAATGAGGCATGCCTTACCATAAGGGTTCATGTGGTCGCCTGGCATTTGTGGAGGGGTAAGACCCTGCTGAAACGGGTCTGTGCCATAACTGCTTTGATCCATTGCTACAATCTGCTGCTGTGGTGGTGCAAGTGGTGTGTAAGACGTCATCATCCCTTCCATTCGGTTGGACATCACTTCTGCAAAGCAAACAGAGGGGCACAGTCATTGCCTAGGAACACAAAGGCAGCGGCATCAGTGGCAATACTGAACCGAGTGCAGAGTGAACCCAGCTGTGTGTGTCCTGCCATTTGGAGGAGCCTTCCAAGTTCTGTGTGAGAGCACAACCCTGAGCAGTAAGTTGAAAGACATTTAATTTCTGACTATGTCATTTCTGGAGCTGCTGGGCGCTGGACCATATCTACTCCGAAGTCTGTCCTGCACGTGACAAAGCGCATGACATAGCCCTGTTATTCTCTGACTTCTGTTGGTACCAGTTTTTCTGGCTCTACATGAAGAGGAGGATTTGAGGCTGCAAGGCCTTGGGAGTTGGAGAACCTCAAGAGCAGCCATGCAGCAGCAGGGCAAGCCCTGGTGCTTCTGTGCAGCTCTGGTCCCAGGGTCCAGCCAGCTGCCAGGGCACAGGAGGGGCTACCTGTGCCTTGGCTGGAGCAGTGATGCTGGTGCCCTTGCAAGAGGCCTGTAGATGCCCAGCTGAGCACGGTCCCACTTTCTTCAGAAGAAAACAAACTGGAGAATCTACTTGGAAAGAGCCTCCTGGAGATTTCCTCCAGGGAAAGTGCCTCTGTTTGCTATAAAGGAGGTAATGGCTTCTGTGTAAGCACCGCCAGGGTCTGACCCCATGGGAGAACTCTGGGATAACGTGGTCTGGAGACTCAGACACAGCACCTCTGTGTGTTCCAGTGAGGATGGCACACAGGATCCACAGCCCTGTGCATGCCCTGTATGGCCACACGTAAGACATTACACGGGAATGCCACTGCAAGAAACCTTGCAGATTCTTTTCCCCTTGCTTTGCCTCCATCACAAATCCCCTACCTTGCCCTAGTCGCTGTGAGTTTTGTTGCTCCTGCTGCTGCTGATGTCTTCGTGCTAGTTTTTTCATCTGAATAAAAAAGAACAGAACAATCTCATGGTTCTGAATGCAACAACTTTGTTTCCTTGCAAAACCCTCTGCAAACATCGAATCAATTAATACAGACCATTTATATTAATGCACACACCACTGTGGGTTCGGTTTCATGTCTAAACTTAAACATTTCAGTTTCCAGTTCATATTTGCATGAGAAATTTACTCCCAAACCCCATGTTGCTTGGAGCACATGAACTTAATGTCTGTGTTTCAAAGCTGCCTTTCTTCTATGGAGGTAGACAGCAGGATTTTAGTTTTGAGAACCTGACATACCACCTACCTTTGCTCTTTGGTTTTGAAACCAGACCTGGACAACTCGCACACTGAGTCCTGTTTCAGCTGCTAGTGTTTCTCTGACCTACAGAAGAAAATGTTTAATGATGTAATTTTTTATATTTAAAACAAACAAACAACAAAAAAAACCACAACCAACCAAACTAAAAAAACAAACCCAAAAGCCAACAACTAATCAGCTACGTTAGCAGGAATATGCCTGTAATGACAATAAAAACTGCATGTACAGAATTGGTTTTTTTTAATTCCTCATATTTTTGCATAGTTTCTTCAAGTTCCACCCTTCAAGTCACTACCAGTTTCACAGGTACTGAACAAATGCTCTGAGCTTTGTGAAATGATAGCAAGTCATTTCATGATTTTTATTTTACCCATAAAACCATTCCACACGAAAAGATACCAATATGGCTGTGAACAATTTTCATATTGTGGTAGAATTTCATACTTTAAAAGTGCAAAAAGGCACATTGCACTGTATCAAAAGATACACTTTGTATGTCAGCAGGAGAATGTCACTTCTTGCAAAAATGACAACTTTCAGGGTGCAACTTAATTTTTTCCAATCCAACTTAGGAGGAAACAGTTACCTGGGTGGCTTTTCACAAAGATTTGATTTTCACAGCTTCATCAGTGAAGCAATATGTTACATCTTTCCCTAGCTGCTATAAACAAGATCAACAGAAGGGTTAAGTTTCATAAAAAAGCAAGACCAGAAGGACAAGTCGTGGGACCAAAGCTGAGTCCCCATCTCCCTAGAGAGTGACTCTCTCTGCAGTGGAAAGGAGAAAGGCAAAAGCCACTTGTTTAGCTGGGCATGTTTTGTAAGAACCAAGTATTGTTGTTCAGCAGGAATTGGTCATGGGGCTGCTTTGCATACCGTGGGTGAACAGCCACAAGCAACAATGAGCTGGTTGGTCCTAAGCTGCTGATCGCTCCAGGCTGAGACGGTGTTTGGGTGAGCATCACCATACTCAGCCTGGTCTCTGCATTCACCCCAAGGCACCTGCTGCTGTCCCTGGAAAGGGCAGGGGGCTATCTGGAGCTGTGGCCTGTCCCTGTCACCCCGTGACAAAAGCTGACTTTGGGTTCTTAATGAAGCACCTACCTTCCGACAGGGCTTGGAAGACACTTCAAAGGATGCTTTGAATGCTCGTCTCTGCTGCGTAGTAAGTATTGTCCTTGGCCGTTTAGGTCTTCTTGGGTCCTTCCCATCATCACTTCCTTTTCCTTGGGTTACTTGTCCTTTGGTGGGCTTAACGTCTCCGTCTTCATCATCACTTTTAACTGGTGAAATATAAATGGGATATAAAATTGTACTTGCTCTACCAAGATAACAGGGTGTTTGAGAACTGCTCTTCAGCTGCCAAACTAGTCAAAAGGTTTAACTACTATCCCATATTTATTTGAATACCTAAAGCAACGTCAGGCAGGAAGAAATGATCTTAGGTTTCTGTGCACTGCCTAAATCAAATGCCACAGAAGCTAAAAACATGTGTGGTTTTTCCCTGAGGGCATGAGACTGATCAGGGGATGGAAAATCAGAATATACTTCAATATTTCCAGGAATCAGGCACAGAGAGACTTTGCGCCCTTCTGGCATCGCATGGTCCCTTCTGTGCTCACCTGCTGCAGCCACACCAACCAAAACACACCTTTCCCTGCTCGGCACAGCCACAGCTCCTCCCGAAGCCTTTGCTGCAGACAGGTACTACTGCCCACACTGCCAAGGCAGCAAAACAGTGGAAATGCAAATATCACAAAAATATCTCAGAGGCTGTTTAGCTAAATATAGAGTGGATTCCAGATATTGTTCTGATTATTTTGAAGCTCTAGAGATAATATTAGATATAATCTTTACCACGTCACTTCTGTATCCCAGAGGAAACATCAGTATTCCTTCTTTCTGTGCAGAATGGGTCAATATGTGCACACACTAATTTCTCTTTCTTGGTCAATACATACAAGTATATATGCATTTGTGTAGACTGAATAGATTATTTGTATTTTCTACAATTAAATTCTGAATATTTATACAATCTAGTGATATTATGCGCTTTAGCATATGGCACTGGGAAATCTCAACTGCAGCGGCAAAGGTTGAAGAATAAGTACAAATTTTGTTGTGAAAAGCAACATTTCAACTTAGCATATTTTATTTCACCAGACTACTGATTTTTCTTCCAGAAAACATTAATATACTATTATAGGGACCTGAACATGACAAAACACACTGCAACTTTTATATACGCAAAAGATTACATTTGGGAAATTAGACTTTAATTCATCTTAGGGTCTGATTATTATGCACCTAGCAATCTAATCACCTTTTACTTTAATAAGCATCTTTTGCCTAATGATTAAGGAGAAGTTCAGTCATTTTAATAACCATGACATTATTAACTTTCCAGCATGCCATTTCTGAGGAAAGGTTTGTGAGGATTAATATTGCTCACGGGGGAGTTACTTTTGTGTCCAGTGGATAAATATTTGATTGGAGAAGGACACATTCACAGCCAGGGCAATGTGAAATTATTTGCTCTCACACAGGCATCTGGGAGATCTGTGATTTCAATGTATTAGACAATGGGAGACAAAACATCCCATTTAATTTGTCAACTTGTTTTTCAGGTTTGGGTTTGGCTAACAGAGAATAATGAGGAAAAAAAAGCATCTCCAGGAGTAAGAAACTACCCCTTGTGCCAAGGGGAAATGAAATTGAAACCAATGCTGTTTTGTGCCACTGTGGTACCTTATTGCTGCTGACAAAACAGAACATCTGGTCCTGAAGGAGAGTCCACCCGTGCCCAAGCAGATCTCACACACAGCCAGCCGGCAAACAGCAGCCACCAGGGCTGGTGTGGTAAGTGAGGAACACAGGGGAGGGGGGTCCCCATGCCTGTCACTGTGGTGTGGGGACGGCCCCGCACGTGTGGCTTTTCACAGGGGGTTTTGTCTGAGCAAGGACAGGCGTGCAGCCGGATGCTGAAGCTGGCGATGAGAACAGTGTGCTGAGGGCAAGTTGGAAACTCACACTCACATGCCTCGGGCAAACTCAGAAAGAGCCCAAACCCTGTGATGTGAGATTTACAGAGCTGAGCACTCAAGGTCCTGCAAATACAGTATGGCAACAAATAACATGCTGCTCCAAGAAAGGCCCTGGTCCTGCACATCCTGCTGAGTCAGCAGTGACCTTTGTCTTGCAGCATTCCTGACGTGAGAATATACATTTCAGCAATGTGGAGAATATGGCTTTTGGATTAGAGATTAGGGGTAATTTAGCTCCTAGCTAAACTGGAATAATGCATTTTCCAATGAACCAGAACAGTCATGTTATCTGTACTCTTAGTGGAACGGTAATTGTTGATTTTCTTAAGACATTTTCGTGGAAAACAAGTGTGGAATTACGATGGCTAGCAGCAATTTGTGTACATGCTGTCTCTGGTCTTGGGATCAGCCAGGGCACATTGGCAGCAAGAGGCTTTTAGTCCCCCTGAGTGTAAATGGCACAGTGCCTGAAAGCCCGCCCTCACCAGAACCACCACTAGGTCCCCAGGTTTTTGGGCTGGAGAACCCAAATGCAGTGTGTGACCTATTTGTCCTGTGCAGTGCTGTGTTCCTAGCCCTGGGCAGACAGCAAGTTGATTTTGCTCACTTCCTTTTAAAACCTTACCTAGGAAATGGATGGAGGAAAGGAAGAGTCTGTCTCTCCATCACCCTGAAGAACTCAGGGAAGACACTCACCAGCTGCTATCAGGTGTGAGGGCTCCACTGTCTTCCTTAGGAGAAGGCAAAGGCTCTGGTCACAGTATGATGACCATCTGCCTTAACTCCCAGGCCAAGTGATGCAGGCTCTTGCAATTGCACTATGCAAACTTCAGGTCCCCCTGAAGAGAAAGGTCATGCTGCAGATGAGTAGTTTTTGTCCTTTACTAAGCAGCAAGGTAAGGGAGTCAAGTTAGGAAGAAGAGACTGCATGTAGGGCTTTTGTTAGCTGTGCTGGCTAATTTGCACGGGTGGCATGTGCACGGAGGAAAAACAGATGTGAAAATGGATATACTTTTCTATAAGAAAGCTCTACAAGCCCTTGTGGCCTTTCCAGTTGGAGCAGGTATGGGAAAAGCTCACCTGAGTCTGAGTCGTCTGGGCTGACTGAGCTCAACAAGTCTTTCTCTTTTTCATAGTCACTTTTGCAGAGCAACTGCCCTTCCTTGAGAACAAATTCATCTCCTTTCCTCAGCTGCCGTTCACAAACGCAGCAACAGAAGCAGCTTAAGTGGTAAACACACTCCAGGGCTCTCATCACAAATTCTGTTGGGGCAATCTTCTCCATGCAGCCACTGCACTTAGCAGCAAACAGCCTGTAAGAGAGAGGCAGTCAAGTCAAAAGGAATGTCAGATCGTACACCGCATGAATTTAAATACAGCAAATGCTTTAATTTAACTACAGATCAGATTGGCTCATGGTTTGCATGCTGCGAGACTCGCATCCTTAGTCTTGAAAACAACACAGGCATGGAATTTATTCAAATCTCAATCCCTTTGGTCTAGAGATTCCCAAATCACCTTCGCTGGATAAAAAGTACTAAGATTTGTCCTTATCTCAGTCTTGTTCCTCTTCAAAATGAGAGACAAAAAGGAGCTCTCAGAGTTGATAACTTGCTCAAAACAAAGTTTATTTTAATTCATCCTTTAGAGGAAGGGCCAAGTTCACACTTTGTTTTATACAGGCTCCCTGGTTTCAGCACTTAAACCCTATCCTGGAGAGATCTCACGACTTTCCATTTTTGGTATTTTCTGTCTCTGAAGAGGCTGATAAACCAACGCAGAAACAAGCTTGAAAACTTGGTGCTATTTCTGAGAAGACAACGACACGCACACGTGCAACTGATAAAGAGAAGAGTGAAATAACACAGCTTTTCTTTGGATGTTGAGTTATTCCAGAGCAACCTGTCTCTGAAGGCAGCACTGTGCATTTTAAATGGTGTGAAACATCCTTTGGCAGAGATAGGCAGTGATACAATCTGCTAAATTACGACTATAATCACAGTCTCTAGAATATATACTGTATTCCAGACTAGTTCTTATTAAACCTTTATAAACCTCCTCTTTCATCCATCATTAATTTTCTAGGATAAAGTTAGAATAATTTAATTTTATTTTGTTTTTCTAATGGCAACCAGGAATGTCCTTAAGTGAGCTTTCAGGAAGAGGGCTGCCTCAGATCAAGATGAATAGCTAAGTTCCATTCCCATATCACACAGTGGGCTTGGTGATTTGAAATTCAGTGTCTTTCACGGCAATACATCAAAGTGCAAGGTGCATTAACATTTATATTTTCAGCAACGAAATTAAAGACAACTGCACCCATGTGTTCACAGGAACAAAAGGAGATACTGCCTTTTAGGAAGGGATACGTTGATTTTATTTTTTTTTTTCAATCCTCAAAATGATCACCTTTCATAAAAAAACCCCTATTGTCTTCAATTTTAGAAGACACAGGCTGTGGCGGTTACTGATTCCTCCAAGGCCTCCATTTTGTCTGAGCTGAGAAGCACAGCAAAATGGCAGTCACTAGCTCCTCAGAAAAATGAGGGAATCACAGAATGGACAGGCGGGAAAAGCAATGTAAACGCATCTGCATATAGCATCCAAAGAAAGCTGAGAGCCCAAGAACTTGCGGGTTTTCCCCATCTGTATCTTTCGCTCTAATAGAAGAGCATTGCTGGCTCCGTGCGTACCTTTACGCAACCCCAGCCACGGGGGACAGCTGGCATTGTACAGGCCACGCAAGGTGGGCTGAGTGGCTCTGGTTTGGGTACGGAACAAATTAAATCTATTAAGGGGAAACTGGTGCAACACAGGACCCGTGGCACTGCTAGTAAATAGGCCATCTTATTTCAGACAGTCTATTGGGTTTGTCTGCAAGGTTTTCCTGACACTGCTCTAGCGAGTAAACTCCTAAACAGGAATTATTTTTATCTGTACACGGTAATGTATCTGAAAAGATTAAAACACAAAGGGAAAAAAAAGAGCTAACAGATTTTGAGCACTTAAAAAAGGTGCTTCTATTTAACTGCTTAAACCTATTTGATTTGGTTTAATTAAGCTTGTATGAGGACTGCTGTTATGATGGAGCTCGCTTAAAGGCCGAAGATCAGCAAATCGGTGTGAAGGCATCCAGCTGCCCCAACTGGCACCGGCTGCTTTACACCCCTGCGACAGGGTAAGAGCCAAGCGACGGCCACCGGGTGGAAGGGCAGGTCCGGAGCGTGGTCCAGCTCTGGGGGCTGCAGGTGGAGCAGCCAGGCCGGGAGAGGCGGCTGCTGCCCCGGGTTCCCGGCTGCGTTTGCGCCTCAAACGAGCGCTTCTGGTCTGGGGAACTCTTAAAAAAGAAACTTCAGAAAGTGACCGTGGCCCCGCCACTACAGCCACCGCCACCTGCCCCACACCCCGCAGGGCTGCGGTGGCGAGGGGGACAGACCCGCGATCCGCGCTCGCGCCGGTGATGAAGCACCGCGCAGCGGGCGGAGCTCCCGGCGCGGGGCGGGGGTCCTCGGGAGGAGCGAGAGGGAGATGCTGCTCCCCCTGCGGGCATGGAACCGGGGCTCGAACAGGCACCGGCAGCAGCAGGACCTGTTCCTCCGAAAGCTGAGGCTGGCGGGGATGACGGCTCCGGCACCGGGTCCGGCTGAACCGGCCCGGCC
>JANHFX010026654.1:0-10334 GCA_027560015.1 Chloroceryle amazona | reverse complement strand
GGCGCAGTCACACCGCCGGGAGCCGGGAAGGAGGCAGGTGAAACTGTATCACGGTGTTCTGTGCCACTTGCAGTTCCTGGGTCTTTTACAGACTAACGCGTAGGTACCTCGGTAGGTACTTCTTTAGGTACTTCTTGGGGAGACCAGAGCTATTGTGAAATCTCAGTAAGAGTGTAATTCTCAAAAAGAGTGTAGGCTCTCATCAGGGATGGGGCAAACTTGTCTGGCCAATTGGGGGTGTAGGTGCTGCTTACCATGAATGAAACTTGAGCAGAGCAGTTAGGAGCCCTCCTGTAGCAAGCAGGGAAGTTGTAAGAAAATGCACATTCAACAAAGGAAAGCGCAGAAGGGTAGCTATGAATCTCCAGGAGAAAAATCTTCTCTTTGGGAAGCATTGTACTGGAAACCATATTTGGTATTAATTGAGGAGATTTGTTGTATCATCACCACAGCTGAGAGTTGAAGTGTAAAAATATGTTTCAAGTAAATGCAGCTGGGCATCTGTTTGCTCCAAATGCTGTCAAGAGCCTTATTAAAACAGAAGATCTTTTCTAGAACAGTCCTTACCTGGTTCAGAAGCTTTTTCACCCCACAAACTGCTTGAAGATCTTCAAACACTCACTGGTACCTACTAAGAGGCATTCTCTTTTAAACTGAGTGCTCCATGCCGCTTAGGAAGCAGTGGCTAATGACACCTAACAGGTTATTTGGCACGCTGAAAGTGTCTGGTCCATGGACAAACCGAGCGTAGCCATCAGTTCTCTCATTTGGTTAGCCTGAAGAGCTGCCGGTTGGGTCAGGCTGGCTTCTCACATGTCTTTTTGGTAAAAGCAAGTTCACCTTACTTGATACCACTGCAGGGATTCATCATGTTGGTTTTGGATGGTAATTAACTCATCCTGATGATACCAACTGCTGTCTGTGTACTTGGTCAGTGTGATACTGGGATCTTTTGTCCATCTAGCCCAGTGTCATGGTTGAACTCCAGCTGGCAACTAAGCATCAGTGGGAGAGGGAGGAGAATCTGAAATAAAACAAGACAAGCTGGTGGGTTGAGATAAAAACTGCCTAATAACTAAAATAAAAGTATTAATAATGAATATAGCAAAAGGCAAAAGAGAAATAAACCCCAGGGATGACAAGTTACGTACAATGCAGTGGGTCACCACTCTGACCGATGTCCCAGCAGCCATCCTTCCCCCCTCGGCCAATTCCTCCCAGTTTCTGTAGTACTGAGCATGATGTCACATGGTATGGAACATCCATAACCTCTCGCTAGTTCAGGTCACCTCTCCTGGCCCTTCCCCCTCCTCATTGGCAGAGCTCAGAAAACTGAAAAATCCTTAACTTAGAGTAAACATTACTGAGCAATGACTGAAACATCAGTGTGGGATCAACATTCTCATGCTTAATCCAAAGCACAGCCCTGTGCCAACTACTGGGAAGCAGGTTAACTCTGTCCCAGCCAAAACCAGGACACCCAGATGTGGTGCTGCCACCTTCTTCTGTCTCTCTGCCTCTCCTCGTGTGGTTGCTGGAGTTTCCTCTTGAATAACTGTCAGTGCGTTTCTTTGTGTCGGTGAAATGAGTAGTGAAAAGACACGCACATCTCCCGGTCCTGCTGGGAGGTGATGCTCACCATGCTGGAAGTTTGGTGTTTTTTATAACTTTAATTATGCTAACTTCTCACTTGTTATTTGAGGTTCTGAAGCTCCAGCAGTAGTTGCTGGCTGCACCACTTAATATTCAGTTTAAAATATGTTGGCCTCTTACCAATGTACCAACGTCCCTCTACCCAGATGTACTGCATGATCTTATTAGTGGAGAGAGAAAGCCCTGTCGTTACTTTGATTTTACAGATTGCTGGAGGTCTGGTCTGTGTAGCACCATGGACTCCTCAGAAGAGACTGGAGGCTCCTCTGCAGAAGAGAACTACTTTGTGAACTACACCTTCACTGACCGCTCCCACTCAGGCCGCGTGGCCCAGGGTATTATGAAATTATGCCTGGAGGACGAGCTCTTTGCTGATGTTACAATATCAGTGGAAGGCAAAGAATTCCAGCTGCACCGTTTGGTCCTCTCGGCTCAGAGTTGCTTTTTCCGTTCTATGTTCACCTCCAACCTAAAGGAGGCCCACAACCGGGTGATTGAGCTGCAGGACGTTAGTGAGAGTGTCTTTCAGCTCCTTGTGGACTATATTTACCATGGGACTGTAAAGCTGAGGGCAGAGGAGTTGCAGGAGACCTATGAAGTGGCAGACATGTACCAGCTGACTGCTCTTTTCGAAGAGTGCTCCCGTTTTCTGGCCCGTACGGTGCAGGTTAGAAACTGTCTGCAGGTGATGTGGCTGGCAGATCAGCACAGTGACATGGAGCTCTACACAGCTGCCAAGCACTGTGCCAAGTCCCATTTGTCTCAGCTGCAAGACACAGAGGAATTCCTGCACCTGCCTCTCCGCCTGCTGACAGACATCCTTACAGGTAAGGAGCTCCCGAGGCTGGCCAGGGGATGGAGGGAGAAAAGAGACTTTCAGGGATCGAACCAAATAGATGGAAAGATCCAGGCTTTCATAATTACTGTCCATTCAGAGGCTTAGCTCAGCTAAGCAAAGCAAAACATTCTGGGTAACTTCCTCAGAAAAAAAACCCTATTAATTATTACTGGACATGAAGCATCGAAGCTATAGAAAAATGGTGTCAAGGATGCTGGTAACTCCCAGCAGGTCCCAAGTCAACAGCTCAGAAGTATTAAAGGTTTTTTAAATGTCACTCAATAACTTTCAACATTTTGTTGTGGTTTTGTTTCCATTAAAAATAAACCAAAGAAGCTTTACCAGAAATTAACAACTTAAAGTCTTTTTTTTTTTTTTTTTAATTTCCCATTTGGTTTGTAATCCTTTAACGTAGTAATGCAACAACTCAACAACGTTTGTCAGAAGGCTTGAGCACAAGCTGCATTTTTAGGCAGTGGTTTCTAATTGCTGGGGTTATTTAGGCTGGGCACTCCAGAGGCACTGTCTCATCTTGAGTAGTACAGCAACAACCCTTCTTGGAAAGGTATCAGCCTTTAGGGCTGCGATGGATCAGTGTTGCAAGGGATGTGTCAACGGACTCTGCTGCCCCAGGGCGTGCAGCCAACACGTGAAACTCTTTCCATGGTGCCGCTGCCGCAACTCCAGTTTTGTGCATTTATGTTATTGCTGGAGGAAGCAAAAATGTGGAGGCAGCTCATAGGTTGACGTGTGCTGGGCTTGGGACCAGCGAGACTGCCCCTTTCTTACTTCAATTAAATAATTTTGTGAATGAATAAACAATGACACTTTGTGTGTCATGTGTATTATATGCTGTTACAACAATAAACCTGCTGTGACTGGCTTTGTTGGAATGCTGGCAAATCTGTCCATAAGACTTAAGATAGCCTTTGAATTTGATGTTACGCACGTGAGAGTCACCACAGTTACCACGTTGTATTATCTCTATAGTGTCTAAAGAAATCCGGTCAACATCCTATTATGTCAATGGCTCAAAAATCTATGGTAACATCAGAGTAAATTTGATAGCTAGCTAAAGTTTTTAAACTAAGTTGTGGGTTAATTGACAAAAATAAAGAAATAATTTCCTAAAATCATGAAATAAAGCTATAGGCATCAATCACCCTTTACTTTCCAGGGATTCCATGTAGTAGCCATAGTTTTAGGACTATGGCCTTTAGTGTTTGTGGTCCTAAAGTAAAGTAATTGCTCAATAAGACTTTCCATGTGTCATCTATTTCCATATAGAATCACATATTATTCAGTATTTATGCCAAAACTTGCTCATAAAATGGATTAAAATCTCAAATATGCTCCTACTGTTGGTAGGGAAGACCTTTTTCTTTGGCAATTCCTGCATCTTTGTTTAGTTAATGAATGGAGAATTAAATAGAGAAGGCTATTAGTGGCAAGGATTAAATTAATTTCATGAGATAGTAATTTATTAAGCTGATCTTTCATTGCAGTCTAGGACCCATTTCAAAATCAAGGTTTTTCCATTTAACCACTACCTGTGATGGGTAGCTTATGGAAATTCCTCTTACTAATAAACAGAGTCCCACAATTTTCCTCCTCCCTTCCGGTATAGAGAAGAGTGTTGAAATTTGTCCGACACCCTCAGCATCACTGAGTTCAGGGTGTGTCAGGAGAGCTGAATCCAGAAGCTGAGCACCTGCATGGGGAAGCCTCTCCATGAATACAGGCATAATTGCTGGATTTCAAACTGGAAGTAAATACCTAAAATCTTTAGGTAATGTGCTGGTGGCAATGATGCAAACATTTGTGGCATAACCAGACTTTCCAATTATGTCTGGAAACAAACTGAAGTCTGATGCAGTCTCTTGAGTGTTTCCTGCTGTCACTGCTAAGGAAAGCTACAGTAGCTGACTGGGGATTTCCAAATGTTTGAAGGAGAGCAGCAACACCAGGTGCTCTGTCTGGAGTGTCAGCTCTCTGACAGGGCTCAGAGAAGCACTGGAAAATTTCTGCAGGTGACTTTTGCTATGTAAGTTTCTAGGACCAGCCAAAAAGAAAGGCAGCTGCTGAGATTCTCGAATAAGAGAATCATTTTGCCTATATGCTTAAATAAGAAAATATTTTTGACCATCACAAAGCATGTAAGTTCCTTTTTATGCCCTCTTTCTCTTGGACGTGGGTTGCTCTGTTGGAGGTCATCCGAAGTGCTTAAGATCTGGCAGCTCTGTCTTCTAATATTTATCCAACCTAATTCCATGGATATGTCTGGCTGGCAGTGCTGATCGCCCCTGCCAAAGCCTACAAACCTCTTAGGAAGTTAGGTTTGTGGTGGCAGTCGGGGGAGGAAGTCACAGGAAAAGGATGTTCATGAGTACACCTTTGTCTAGATGTCATAAATGCCTTTCTGTCCCCAAACCACAGATGGCGTTCCATGTTCTCAGAACCCAACAGCTGCCATAGAAACCTGGATCAACTTCAACAAGGAAGAGCGAGCAGGCTTTTCAGAGACGCTGAGATCAAGTCTAAAGGTATAAAAAGACCTTCTGTTGCAGGGTTGGTGTAGCACTTGCTCGTTTCTTGCTTCACAAGGCAGGGTGTTCTGCTTGCAGGTATCACTTGAATGTCACAAAACACAAATGCCATTGAAGTTCATGGTGCTGGTGTGAAGAATACTTTTGTTTTCATAAATAAATAGCAATCCCAGTGGCAGCTTTTTTTAGTTTATCCTGAGGCTGCTTTCACCAGCAATTGGAGAGGTGCCACAAATAACTTACTTCACCAAACACTCAGTTACCAAGAGACCATTAAGAAATCTGAGTTTGGCATTCCTCTTACAATAACTACTCCATCAGTGATGTCACCAGCCCTTACCTAAACCGCAGACACTTGGGTTCCAGTGAAATCTGTTGCTGTTTTGCTACATCAGATATGATTGGTGTCCTGAAAAGGCTTTGAGGCTCTGAATCCTGATCGCTCTAGGGCAGCAGGACATGAGAGGCAGGGCACACGCCTCAGGCCCACAGGTGAGTCCTAAGCTGAAAAATTAAGTCTTGGGCATCACTGATATTTGTGTAAACAGATCCAGTTCTGCTGACACACTCCTCCTTCCTCCCAGGTGATTGGAGAAAACGTTCACATCTACCTGATTGGAAAAGAGTCATCGCGCACACATTCACTCGCCGTCTCTCTGCACTGCGCTGACGATGACTCCATAAGCGTGAGTGGCCAGAACAGCCTGTGTCACCAGATCACCGCAGCCTGCAAGCACGGCAGTGACCTGTACGTCGTTGGTGGCTCCATTCCGCGACGCATGTGGAAATGCAACAACGCGACTATAGACTGGGAGTGGTGCGCCCCTCTGCCTCGTGACCGGCTCCAGCACACCCTTGTCTCTGTGCCAAGCAAAGATGCGATCTATTCCCTGGGGGGGAAAACTCTGCAGGACACTCTCTCTAATGCCGTCATATATTACAGAGTACGAGACAATGTCTGGACAGAGACCAGCCAGCTGGAAGTGGCGGTCTCTGGAGCTGCAGGTGTAAACCTTAATGGTGTCATTTACCTGCTGGGCGGGGAGGAAAATGACTTGGACTTCTTCACCAAGCCCTCTCGGCTCATTCAGTGCTATGACACTAACACAGAGAAGTGCCACGTGAAGCCGTACGTGCTGCCTTTCGCAGGGCGCATGCACGCAGCAGTACACAAGGATGTGGTGTTCATTGTGGCTGAGGGGGATTCACTGCTGTGTTACAATCCCCTGCTGGACAGCTTCACCCGGCTGTGCCTGCCCGATGCCTGGAGCTCCGTTCCCTCCCTCTGGAAAATTGCCAGCTGCAACGGCAGCATCTACGTCTTTCGCGACCGCTATAAAAAGGGCGATGCAAACACTTTTAAACTCAACCCAGCCACGTCTGTTGTAACAGTCACAAGTGGCATCAAAGTGCTGCTCACTAACCTGCAGTTTGTCCTGGCCTGAGCAGAAGGGACAGGCCTGGTGATACAAGGGGCAGTGCCAGTGCTCTGCTGTGTGGCTCAGAGGCACCCACCACCCTCAGCACCAGTCCCAATTATGAGCTCATGACATCCACTAAAGACCCCGTCCTCTGTAGCTCTGCAGAGGATGTGTGGGCTTCTTTTATTTACATAGAACTGTGACAGTTGAACTGCTGCATCTTAGGTTCCAGATGAACCAAATGCTATTACTTTGATCTCTAGGTGATAAGCTGCTTGAGTTTGAGGCCCAAACTGCAGCAAATGGCTCTTTTAGCCCCAAACCAGTCTGCCAGTAACAAAGCCTGTGGCATATGGACAACGTCCTTCGTGGCCCAGACTGATGGTTTTAACTGCCTGGGAACTGTGTGTTGCTGTCATGTCAGTCACAGAGTTAGATGTGCAGTGTCCTCTGGGGATGTCCCCATTTAAACGTACCCGTGCTCCTACTGCAGGAGGTACAGGAAGAAATATTTACAGCAGACAAGTTCCAGAGTTGACCCCAAGACCTTCAATAGGTTGCATTATTCAGCACTTCTCCTAGAGGAGTGGTAACAAACCGGGAACTTGCTTACTGGTTTGTCATCACCTAGTGTAAAGAGGGAGATTGTTTTTATGAGCATCGGCTTCCTTTAGTGTACAGGGAATCCCCACCTGTAATTGTAACCTAGTGTTGGTGAAAGATGGAACTAAGACCACTTCCTCCTACCCCTCTGTGTTGGCACTGTAACCCCTTGGGTAAGCATCTGAATAAAGTCTGCTGAGACAAAGTTTTTTTTTCCTTTGCTGCAGATATGGTAGAACTTCTGTGGATTGCAATTCAGCTCATCACGGATACTGCGTGTGGGAGAGAATTACAGGGCTCCAACAGAGCTACAAAATTAGCTGTAGGGAAGGACAGCTTTAATGAAACAACCCAACATCCCCATTACCGTGATTTATGTAAAATCTTCTTTATTGACAGTCAAGAAGTACAACGCTTAAGTGTTTATTAGATATGTTTTAATAAACATAAGGATTTTTTTAAAGCAGCCAAGACAGAGGCTTTGATAGTTCTTACTGATGCTGTGCAGCAGTCCCAGTGATCACACTCCTGTGAAATGTCTCCAGGACTTGAACTTGCTTGTGCCGAATGAGGATGTGGGGACGGATCTTGGCGATAGCCTCTATTGCTTCCTGAGGGCTCCAGCGATGCAGCTGAAAAGGCAAATACCCTGCAAGTGAAAAACCATTCCATCCCTGCACCAGTTAACAGACCCTTCCTGGAGGCCACAGACCCTTCCTGGAGGCCACAGGCAACACTAGGGTTGTTGTAACACTTGCTGCCTTACCCCTTCTGTGAACTTCATGCTCTCAGAAGGGCCTGAATGACAGTACAAGTTCATGAAGCAAGTCCCTCAGAGAAAGGGGGAAGGTTGCTGCCTGGCATCTCCATTTTCTGCCTCACACTTGCTTCCATCATGTTGTAATTAGTTTCCTGCCCTAGTCCCACCAGACCAGAGCAGAAGTGCCTCTTGGTTTTTTAGTTTTTTTAAACTTTATTAGTACTTCCATCGTACTTTAGCACTTAGTGGGGAACTTCTCCCTTTGGCACTACGGAAAGTTTTCCAGGGAGGATGTAATGATACCATTAGAAGAGTCTACAGGTGGGATTTTGTTCTCAATGCTGGCTTACCCAGTTGGAGCTGTTGAGAAACTCAGAAAACCAAAGTCCCCTCTCTTGATCCCAAACTGCATTTCTGGAAGTTAGAAAGGCCTGTCATTTCAGGTAACTGAAGAGAACAGCTCAGCAACAAAACCAGATCTTTATCTGTTCACAAGTGACTTCTTATTCCCATCTCAATCTGTTCCTCCATAGAAAGAATTGAGACTGGCAGAATCATTCAAAACCTGTTGAGAATTTACTATACTAATGGGCCCCAAATCTGAGCAGCTTCCAGAAGTCTGACTGAGCTGCCAGAACTGGCCACAGATACTATCAGACCACGTGTGTCAATGCTCTGTCACAACTACAGTTTCTCTTTCCTGTAAGAGCAGAACCTCTCTGCTGGTGCCTGTGCGAGTAACAGAACTGGCAGAGGCAGACTGCAGGGGAATTAGAAGATGGCTTCCAATGGCGGCTGCATGGCAGCTTCACCATTATCTCACGGCCAGGAAGATTATCTTGACAGGACTGTAAGTGCAGATGAATAAGGCATGCAAGGCTAAACTAGATGATTGAAGGAAGTTTAGACCAGAGTTCTGCAAGTACTAAGTTTCACTTGCTGGTTTACCCTGCATTTTCCACACTCTGCAAACCAGCACCGTCAGTCTGGGGCCTGGCCATCTACCTCCCTCGAATGGATCTCCAGTCCAAACTGGGTAAAATCATGGAACATTAACAAACCTGTATGTGCTCTGGCTTCTTGAGCAAAAACAAACTGTAAAGGTCGGCTCTATCTGCCCAGAGCATATGAAAGTAAACCCTGCTTAGCACAGAACCCTTCTCACCTGAATTAAGTACGCTGCCACCATGGTAGCACTGCGGGAGCGTCCCGCCTTGCAGTGCACATAGATGCTGTTCCCGCAGGCACGGTGTTTCAGTATGAATTCAACACCCGTGTGGAGGTTCTCCAAGGTGGGAACTCCAGTTAGATCCACGGTGCTGAGACGCAACTGCTCCACACCCATTGCCGCCCATTCCTGAAACGACCAGTTAACTTATTTTTTTTTATTGCCAGAAAGAAAACTCAGAACCTGTTGAGACAGTTGGGAAACTCAGTGGGGTTGTAAGCAGGCTTTGAATGTCAGTCCTTGAAATGAGATGCATGAAACCTTTAGGTCTGGCTGTCAGAAAAGTCGTGGTGGTTCACCTAAAGGACAGGCAGGGAGCTGGGATCTCGTCCCGAAGCAGGAGGAATTCTTGCATTTGCTTAGTGGTGTAGGTGGATTTAACGCTCCCCTTCCCACCATTGCAGCTGTGACACTTCACTGGCATCCTCACGTTTAATCGTTTGTCCACAGCTGTAAGAGTCGCCTCAGGTACAGCGCCCTGGCTGCCAGAGGACTTGGCGGTGGCTGCCAGGGCGGCGGCAGGAGGCGGCTAAAGCCTCCGCCGCTTCGGGGCGGCGAGAGGCCCTTCCCGGGGGCACCGGCAGCGCCCGCCCTGGGCATCCCCGGGCCCCTACCGGAGACTGTTCTCACCCCTCCGGAGGGGGCCGGGGCTGATCCCAGAGAGCGGTGCTGTGGGGCACCCTGAGCTACAGTCACCCCCAGGATGTGTGCACCCTGAGTTACGTACGCCTGTGGTTGTGCACTACCCGCAGGCACCCCAGGCTGGGTACACCCCAACTATGCA
The DNA here is from genome assembly GCA_027560015.1 of Chloroceryle amazona. Taxonomy (NCBI): domain Eukaryota; kingdom Metazoa; phylum Chordata; class Aves; order Coraciiformes; family Cerylidae; genus Chloroceryle; species Chloroceryle amazona. Next base: position 501 of record JANHFX010026654.1, on the reverse strand, counting down.
CACCCAAGGATAGCCACGTCCTAAGTTACACACACCCTGGTCTATCTACACCCCAGGCTGTGCACGCTCAGGGCTACAGGCGCCTCAGGCTAGATACACCCCAAACTGTATACACCCCAAGCTATGCACAACCCAAGCTATACACACCCCAAGCTATGCACAGTCCAAGCTGTGCACACTCCAATTTATGCACACCCAAGACTACAGACACCCCAGGCTACAGGCACCCCAAACTACACACACCCCAAGCTATATACACCCCAGTCTAGGCACACCCCAAGCTACACACATCCCAGTCTGTGTACAGCCCAGCCCCCATGATTTACACCCATACAGACACACACACAAACTGGGTACCCCAAGAGTTACACACACCCCATCCTCTGCACAAACCAGCACAGCCCAGCAGCAGCCCCCTCCCCATGGGGGCATTTCCTTAACCAGTGGAGCAGAGGCGCATGGTGGGCCATGAACAGCTGAACCCCCACTTCCCCCCCTCCA
>JANHFX010026651.1:0-32582 GCA_027560015.1 Chloroceryle amazona | reverse complement strand
GCTGCTGAACACTGACATGGATCCAGCTCCTGAACACTGACATGGATACAGCTGCCGCCCACTGACACAGCTGCCGCACACTGACACAGCTGCCGCACACTGACACGGATACAGCTGCCGCACAGCCCACCGCGGATTTTCCAGTCCCACCTGAGCTCCCACGTCTCCAAACTGATGCACAGGAACTAAGGACATGACCTCCGCAAGCCTGCTAAGGGCTGTAGGAGCCTCACCTCCAACAAGCTCCCGGGGAAAGCTGCAAGCTGGATTTTTCTATAGGCCTTTTATTACCAAGCAGCAACAGGTTGTACCTCCCATATCCCATAACCAGGATGGAAAAGGTCCGCAGAGCAGGGAATGGATGCTCCTGGCTTGCAGTGCGCCAGGAACTGCTGAGCAGCCACAGGCCTGCAGGCAGCACTGGGCAGGGACGGTGCTTTAGCAAAAGCTCCCTCCTGGGTCTTTGCTCAGCCTTTCTCTGGGAAGAACTCAAGCTCAGATCCTCCCACTGCTGTGCCAGCAGTGACAGAAGCAATCCCATCGTTACCTAAGCCACCAGTCCCCTTTTTTCTCCCCGCTTTTAGTATCCATCGTCAGGGGAACTGAGGGAATCTAAACACTTGCTAAAGAGATTTTCAGTAACACAAAAAAACTTGGAAACAGGCTGTTGATGTAAAAACCATATACCTAAAAAGTGAAGCAGTTCCCCATTTCTGACCCAGCCCATCCAGAGCCCAACCAGGACCTGGTGATTTACACCCTGAATTATGCCTACTGTGCACGCTTCGCTAATGTATAGAAATGTCACACTGCTTTAAGCATTATGCCGAACTTCTGTCCTCCAATCAATGCCCAATTTCCTTCCAAGGATAAAGCTGTACATTATTTTTGGCTGACCAATTCAGCTCAGGGCACTCTAATTTTTCCCCGTGCACTCAGAGGACAAATGCTTCACCGTGATTGCCTCAGAGCAATGACAGAACAAGCACATTTCTAATGGCTGGCATAGTGCATACAAAATATATTAAATGTATTAACTTTGGCACTTGCCAGGTCTCGGGAGAAGCTCTTGGAGCTGCTCGTGTGCTTCTCCTCGGCTCCCCTGGCTCCCTTCTGCTCTCCTCTTCTGCCTGGAAAATTCCCCGTCCCTGTGTCTGGCTGGAGGTCACTGGCATTTGCCAGCAGCTCGTCTCTGTGCCCCACTGGGAGCTGCCCTGACATGCTCAGCAACAGGAGAGCCCGGCGTGGCTCGCAGATGGTGCTCAGCCATCCCGGTGCCGCTGAGTGGTGCCAGGAGATGCTCACTGCTCTCGGAGGCACACACACCCCAGAGCCAAGACACGAGCGGAGCAGGGAGCATGGGAACGCGTCCAGGACAACATGACCAAATGCTCTGTTGGCTCAATAACACCTGTATCCGGAACGTCCAGATGCTTAAAGCCTGGATGGGATGTGCTTCGGGTGGAACTGCTGGGAGGGAGGCTCTGGGGGGTGAGCTGGGTGGGAAGTCACCTTCTCAGCCCCTCACCAGCGTGGACCGGGCAGCTGCCACGTGGCGGAGCTGGCAGCGGGGCAGGAGCACCCAGGGATGTCTGGCAGGGAAACTCACGGGGGCTTCCCCACTGCAGGCACCAGGGTGGCACTGACCCACGGAGCAGCCGCCTGATGCAAACCCAGAGGAATCAATTCCCAGGGCTCACTCTCCAGCCACACACAGCCTAGGATTTTATTATGTTTTCAATATAAAAAAAAAAAAAGTGCTGCAAGGTAACACCCTGAGCAGCATCTGCCATGTGAGCGGGTGCTGCTGTGAAAATGGGAAAATTGCCCTTTGTTCTTCAGATATAAATCTGAGGGATAGCCCTTTATAAGCAGGCAGTGTTCTCCAGGGGCTGCCAAGGACTTCACAGGCATCACCATGAATAACAGTTTATCTACAGAGTTTCATTCAAAATGAAGCCTCAGACATGGCCTGAAATTATGGGGATGCTGTGAAAATGGCTTTATAAACTATTGCTTTTTCCTCTATGAGCAGCAGCAAAGTACAGGCCAGACCGAAGCCAGCCGAGACTCTAAATGTAATAAATAAATCAGCAGAGCTGATAAAAATAAAGGATGAAATATAATTCAGCTATTCAGTGACAGATCCCATCTTAGCCGTGATATAGGGTCTGTTGAAACTGTCATTGCTTCAGGAAATTAAAGAATGAGCCCATTAGTAAGGATATTTAAAGATGTTCATATTAAGATTATGACTCCCAGACTCAGCCCGCGCAGGGAACACGCTCTATTCAAAAGACATTTTTCACAGCCCCTTTTCCTGCCCTGAAACCCCAAAAGGTGCCACGGGTGGTCACAAGGCGCGGGGGCGAGAACCCGCACCCAGGGGTGGGGGACGCAGCACCCAGCTCAACTTGCTGGTTGCCATGGCAATGGGAATAAGTGGCCTAAACCAAAAGCAGAGAGGACAACCGGTCCTGGGAGAGGAACCCCACCGGCACCACTGCCGATTGCCCGGCATCCCAGCGGTGCTTCAGCGGGGGCGAGCGCCTTGCGCACGTCTGCGAGCACCCTGCTGTGTGGCGAGTGCCTTGCTCACCCCCTGGGCTCTCGGGAGCCAGGAGCAATTGCTGCCGCTTGCTTCTACTTTCAGCTCCAAAGCAAACACCGTTTCTGGCAACAACAGAGGAAAGCGCCGAATAAAAGCAAATAACCGGCGGCTGCGAAGAGGAGGGTACGGGGAGCAGTGCAGCCTGGGGGGGGCTCGTGCACACCGGAGCCTGAAGGACGAGCAGATGCCAGTTACAAAAAGGAAAACAATGGTAAAAACAAAAAGGTGGAGATCTCTAGTCCCGGTATGTTGAAAAACTGATGGATAATTGTAATTAGCTTTCAGAATTTTTAATTATAGAAGGGGTATAAATAATCACAAAGCACAGCTTCACTAATGAGAGTCCTTGTGCTAAGAAACACAGGGATGCATTTGTTAGGGAGACTTTGAAAGCTCTGCTGTTAATTAGGTGTCTCACTGCCAGCAGGGTTTCAGGAGAAGGAGAAACATGTATACATTGAAATCAGGCTCATTGTGCGAGGTATCCAACATCAATTATGGGATAGCAGGGTGTTAAAATGAATGCACTTTGTAATTAGCAAGTGGATCTGAAAGGCAGTGAAGAGCCTTTTCTTGCTCTTCAGGTGCCTGTCAGAGGTATTCAATGCTGGTCAGGACCTGGAACAGGATGAAGAGGAGAGCTGACCTGCCTTCCACGTGTGCTGGAGATCATCCCATGGCATCCCTGGGCGGGCTCTGGCAGGACACGATGGAATGGAGGGGGGTTTCAGCAGGACACCTCAGCTAGGGCTCACACAGCTGCTGTACTACTGCTTTTATTGGCAGGGAAGCACAGGGGGAGGGGGAAGGCTTAATTAGTTTAATTAAGGGTGTGAGAATGGGGACCAGACTGCATTTCCTACCCCCAAAAGCCAGCAGGGGCACCTGGGAAGTCTCTGGTCTGTGTCTGGGGGTTGGAGGGCAGTGCAGCCCCCCTGCTATTCTCCACGGGTGCAGCTGTGCTAAACCATCACAAAATAAAACTAAATAAAAATTAAATGTAAAGCTAAAGGAGCGAGTGAGGGGCCAGAGGACTTCCTGGGGCCAGCTGAGCTCCAGCCTGAGGATGTCACGGGTTTTCTGGTGCCAGGTGCGTGGCACCAGGAGGGACGGGGCAGATGTGCCATTCGGCGATGACCAAGCCCGTGTCTGCCTGGTTTTGGTGCCCGCTGCTCCAGCAGCAATCCAGCTCCAAAACCAGTGGTGAGCTCAGTCCCACACCAAGACCCCTTCAGCCTGATTTACACCTTAAATGTTCTTTTTTGGCTACAAATTTCAAGCCTTGCCACAGGAGTTTATGCAAGTAATTACATTTAGCTGGTATTTGGCTAAATCTAATGAAGCAATAATAAACAACTCAGCGTTTTCTTCCCTGATGAATAATGAATATTAATTTGGCTGTCAAAAAAGAACCTCTGCTCATGGCAAAAGATTAGATTCCCACGTTAAAGCTTGGGGGGGAGAGGATTTCCCCAGACAGGACGGCACTTTGGGAAAGCCGGTGTCTCCTCCTGCACGTACCTGCCCGGAGGAGAGCAGAGGCACCCGGGGGCGATGCCGGCACGTGCTGGCACCGCGCCTGGCCACGATTCAGCCACGTGCTGGGGTTTTGCAGGGTTAAGGGACAAGCAGGCAGCACTCAGTGTTTCGGTTTATGTCACCATGACTTTTTCAGAGAGGATTTTACTAGTGAGTGAGACGTGGGCCAGAAAGCCAGGGCTGCTTTCAGCCAGGGGCTGTGAGTACCTGCACCTCTGCTTTTACATACGGTACCTTTACGCATGGCCTAGGCATTAAAATATAAATCGCCACAGACCATCTGCTGCACCAACTGCCAGGCAGAATTTACAGCGGCGTAACAATGACAAATTATACAGAGAAGTCACAAAAAGCTGCCTAATGGATCTTAGGAAAGATTTTGGAAGTTACCTGCGTGCAGCCGGACCATCTTTTCCTGGCTCTAAATCATTTCCCTGTGCCCTCAGCCTGGCTGCAGCTGGAAAGAACATCTGTGGGACCTGGGAAGAAAACTCCAGAGCAGCCAGTGCTAGAAAAAGCAACCCCTCAGCATCCTAAGCCTTAACCACAGCGAGACGAAGCCCCAGCGTGCTGTAGCAGAGCAAATTTTTGTGCATAGAGAGAAATTATGTCTCGGGGAAACGCATAAATAGCTGGAAGGTGGAAAACTGTCTCAGAACCTAAACATGCACCATGCCAGAGAGCAAGCTGTACCAAAGCATCTTCTCTGCCTTGAGAATAAGCCTCTTTTTGCTGCTCTTAATCCTTTCCCATTTTCAGCCCGACTACAAAGCGCAATGGTGAAGTGGAGGGCGGGAGAGAAGCTGCCGGATTTCGGTTGGAAGCAGGGAGAAGGTTCCCGGGGCCAGGGAGCCTTCAGCACCTGGTGATCACACAGCAGCTGATTTGTGTGAATGCTCTTCCCAGCAACGTTCACATCTACTGAAGCTATTCCATTAATGCTCAGGAATGATCACACCCACCACACAGCTCGTTATGGTCCATAAAAATTTAATGGCAAATGAAATGTGCTGTTGTGGGTAAATCGATATTGTTATTCTCTTTTGGCAAACTATGAAAGATACTGTTTTCATAATGAAAAACATCATGGCAACGTACTGCTGCTGGGAAGAGAAGGCAGCAACCACAGGATGAGGAGTGTGGGTCCCTCACCACAGTCACATCCCTCTCCCAGAGTTGGCCAGGTTTGTCTCACCGCACCGATGCCACCTCAGCCTCACCCCACGAGGATTTGCAAACCCTCCGTGTCCTCAGGAAGGGGCAGAGAGGCTTTGCTCCGCCAGCCAAAGCCTTCGCTCTCCAGGATGCAGCATCAGGTCTCCATTTCCCCACCGCCCTGCTCCCCAGCCTGGTCTTCACCTGCAGCTGCCTCTGCAGCTGAAAGCCAAGAGGTACAAGAGGAGGCTGTCCCTGCTCCTTCACCTCCTTTCTTGGACATGTTAAAACCACCAAGGCAACATTTTACCCTACAATGCATTGTTTTGCATCTCACTTGCTGTGAGAGTGGCTGCCGACAGGTGAGGAGGTGGCGAGACCCAGCACAGCCATCAGCATCGCTGTGCCCACAGCGCCGGCAGAGACTCGAGCAGTGGTTTGAAAGGGCTCAGACTCGGGGCACGGTTTGGGAGCTGCTCCCCCAGCCACGATCGTTCCATCCCCGCAGCCAGGCTGCCGTCAGCGAAGCGCAAACTTTGTGAAGAGCCCAAAAGCACCACGGCTTCAGCAGCTGCAACAGCCACATGCTAGGCTCTAAAAATCCTGGCGTGTGGCTTTCCCTTTCTGGCACTTTCTCCTTGTGTTTTTGAGTGAAACATCAAAGCCCAGCCTTGGAGGAAGATCTGAGCTCTTCGCCTTTATGTCTGCGTGTTAATCTGCCACTTGATGGTTGTTTTTAGCAGCATGGGATAGATGGTGCTGGTGCTGTTGACGACATGGGAACCCCAGGATCAAGAATGACCTTGGGCTCCAGCATCCTGTGGGATGCTCCTACTGCCAGCCCTATCCCAGCCTGGCTCACTCCAGCTCACCACAACCCCTGAGCTGCAGAGCTCCATCCTGCTCTGTGCTGCTCCGTGTTCCTCAGAGCAACGTCTTGGTGCCAGCATCATGTTCATCTGTTTCTAACTTTACCCGGCATGTGGGCTGCAGCGAACGCGGCTCACACGTGACGTGAGGGGAAATGTGCAGCTCCTCCCAGGGAGGGGGCGGGTGAGAAAATGAGTCCCCCGGATGGGTGAAGGGAAGCGAAACCCAGGCTCCCGCTGTGGAGCACCTGGCTGTGCCAGTTTTGGCCCCCCCGGCAGGACCCCTGTCTGGCAGTGTGCTTGGGGGGGGGGGTAAATGCCAAGCTGGCACCTTCCAGACGCTGCCGGCTGCCATCCCTCTACCGAGGAGGAATCAAACCAGCTCATTCCCAGGCATTGCTCTCAGCAGCCCTGGAGAGATGCGCTGAATTTCTTAAGCACCAGCACCCTGTGACTTGGGCTGTGCCAGGGGCTGAGGGAGCAGCCCAAGTGCAATGTGCGCTTCACGGGGTGCAGAGGGAGGGAGGCTGCTTCCTGGTGACCGGGTCCCCGTGGGCAGCTGGTGCTGGCTGCATCTTGGCCAGGCAGCCGTGAAGGGAACGCAGGAGCACACCCAAGCGAAAGCGCTGGAAGGGGACTGGAGAAGCAGCGTCAGGGTTTACTCTAAAAACAGATGCTAAACTTTGATTTTGGCAAAAGGAAGCGACTCTGGCATCTGCTTGAGAAGATGCCCAGGCTGGTGGTGCGGGGGCTCCCAGAGCCCGGCAGCAGCCAAACAGAGCCCATCTTTCCCACTTGTCCTTATGCAGCTCGGAGACAACAGGCACTGAGGTGAGGAAAAGCACCGTCGAGTACACCCGCTGACTGGTTTAAAATACTTAAACACGCTAAAACCTTTGCCTGTACTACTGAACTTCCTTCCCTGCGATCCAGGCTGCCCAGCAGCCCACCGAGCCTCAGCACTTCCAACCTGCTCTTCTCTCCAGAGCCTGGCTGGGAAAGGGATCTGTGTGGCTGCTGTTCTTCTGCTTACGGTTACAACTGAGTACTCCTCAGAACAAAACACGGGGGAGGAAGAGAGGGTATTCTTGCCTATGCAAATATAGTGTGCATTCAGATTCAAATAAAATTATAGCAAATAGGATCTGCAGCACTGGAGATAAAAATGGTAATGAGTTTTAATAGTTCACTTTGATTTCCTCTATTGAAATCGACTCCAGGAGGCTGATATTGTATCAGGGAGATGTTAGATCCCTGGTCACACATCAGGCAGCTGTACAGCTTTCAGGGGGCGAGGGAGAGGGAACGGCATGGCACAGCACGGCGCTGCTGCCACTGCTGCCACTGCTGCCGAGCATCGTGGTCGTGGCGAGAGCAGGGAGCTGGGAGAAGCAGCCATTACATCAGCCATGCAATTAGACCAGCTATTGATCGTTAATTTGCTTTTAATCAATAACCTGGGCAAAGCTGAGAGCTGGATTGATGTTGCAGGGGTGTGAAGTATCCATAAAATTGTCACCCGAGTATTTGGGGAGGGTGAGCGTCCCCTGCGCCGCTGCTGAGCTGGACGGGGATGTAATCAGCCAGAGAAAGGCAGGAGCCGACTGACACCGTATTTCATCTCTGAAGTACACGTGTTCCTCCAGACACACCCCCCACCCGCAGCACCAGCACCCCTCACCGAGGGCTGACGTGCCCGCTCCCGGTGCACGTGCCCACGCCATCATCAAAGCAGAAATCCAGGATGCCAACCCTGAAACGTGTGACTGAACTTATTACTGACACCACTGATAAGTTAACGATCTTACTCCGTCCTCGTGCGATCAGCCACAGCACAGAAGGAATTACGGCATTAGGAACGAATCGCAGCCCCACGAGCGCAGAGCACCCATAACTCTTGACTTCGGCGAAACAGCCGTCGCCTCTCTGGGAAGCAAAGCTGCCTCGCTCCCACGAGCTGCTTGCGGCTGTGCAGGGAAGCCTGGCTCGAGCAAAATGAAGTTATATCTTCTGTGGTGGGGCTGCTGCTGTGGAGCTGGCACACCCCGGGCTCCGAATGGACCTGCGTCCCTGATGAGCTCGGTGTGCTTGCGAGGAGCCATCTGGGTCAAATAGCAGGAGGAAATCTCCAAATCGTCTCTTTTTTTTTTTTTCTCTCTGAGAGCTCAAGGGCGAAATTTGAACATCAGAGGCAGGGAAACGTATTCCTGGGCTGATTTGTGAACATCTTGTTGAGACATCTAGGATCAGATCTGAAAATATTTTAGTGATGCAGAGAGTGATTCAGAGAGTCATCTGGGTTATCCACCCCTCGCTGAGGATGTGATTGAAATGTTTGTAGCTGAATATCAGCCGGGAAGAGCAGAGCAGTCATAGCCGGCGTATAAACTGTCATGTTTATATCCCAGGATCTCCTCAGCCTCGTAGCAAGGCTGAGAGGAGCATTCATCATTTTCATCCACGCTCTTTGGGTTGCTGCGGGGCTTTCTCAGCCAGCACCGCTCCCAGCTTGAACCCGACTGCACCAGAAGGGTTGCCCAGAGCCTTCCCTCAGCCTCACCCGCAGCAGGTCTGGCCACGAGGGACGAGATGCTCACGGGAAATGGCCAGGATACCCCATGCCTTGGGAAAAGTTGTCCCCTAATTATTTCACACCAGACATTGTAAGCATGGGAGGTCAGCTTCTCGAGCCTGCAGCCCCACGAATGTGCTGTGGGCATCCCCCAGTCCATGGCTCCTACCCTGGGTCCCCCCACCACGGCGAGGGCTGCGGCGAACGGGGCGAGGGCTGCGGCGAGCATCTCCGGGCGGCAGCAGCCTCTCCAGAGGGATCTCCAAGCACCTTGTCGAGCCGGTGCCGTTTGCTTTTTGGCTGCCGGCGGGTGCAGATGAGAAAGCGCGTTGTTCCTTCTCTCCCTGGCTAGCCAGCTGCCCAAAGACAAATTGTCCTCCCTTGGGGTGCACATTATAAATGCTTAAGCAAATTAGCCATAAATAGAAAATGTAACATATGGGGCTGTAGATAATGTTTCATTATAAATTATCATATTCTCCAGGGAGATACGCCTCTTCCCTTCACACCAAAGACTTTGTGTTTCTTCTTCTGTGCAGATTTTGAGTTTCTTCTTCTTCTTTTTTTTTTTTTTTTCTTGGTAACTGTTTCTGACAACGATTGGACTCAGTAGTTGATTTCCTGGGTGCGGAAATTGGGATATGAAACTCACTTCTGCTGCAAATCCTCTCGGATTTAATACTCTCTCATTAAAAAAAGAAAAGAAGTTAATACAGTTCTGATGAAAGGTGTCTGAGTGAAAGCCCTGCAGATTAAATGAGGCTGTTTATCCCCCAAACAGTTACACCAAGGACAACAAGGCTTCTCCTCTCACCGGCTGCTCTGGTGATGCAGGACCAGAGGCCCAGCCTCGACCAGATTCAGAGGAAGCACTTTCCCAATCAAGAATGCCCATGGATTACTCCCTCTGTACAGATATCTCTGAAGTTCCCTTCTCCTGCATGGGCTGGAGGGCTCAAGAGGAATTTACCCAGCAGAGGCATCACCTTGGATGTCCCTCCATCACCCCAACGCTCTTCAGGCAGTATGGACCGCGGTGAGCTGCACCGAGCAGCACCAAGATCCTCGCAAAAATACCCCAAACCTGTTCATATTCATCTGGCTACAGAGTCCTCGAAGGAACAGACTCCTCAGTCCAAAATTCATCTTCCACAACTCGAAATGGACTTGCTGGGACCTCGATCCTCATGCAGGCAGCAGAGGAAAAGATGGGTTTTTTTTCAGAAAAAATATTGCATCTGTAAAACCAGACTTTGTAGGCAAAAGTCACAGCACAGCAAGGAGTTTCCTACTTCACATGTATAGGTTTGTGTGGAGGAATGTCTCTATATAGAAGAAATGGAACTGATTTGAAGCACTTCAGATGAGATTATTGCAGGCTGAGAGGTCTACCTGCTGTAATTGGAGAAATCTTGGCACTTGCACCCCGAAGCTAATTGATGTCATCAAAGCACCGAACGAGTCCCGATCTTGGTACTTTGAGTCCCACCTGGCGCCTCTGCCTCTCAGTGACAAACACAGACTCACGGGAAGAAAGCGTATAAAGGAACATCTGTCGCAATGCAAATATTTGGGAAGATCGTGCAGCTCATCCCAGAGATGCTCCCTGGCCCGGGTGTATGTGTAAAACACCCACTCCTGCTTTGCCAGCACCTTCCCCGGCTGCCGGCAGGATGCGGAGCCTTGGCCGTGCATGTGCCAAGGGGATGCTCGTCGAGCGCACGGCGGCTCCGAGAGCCACCCAGAGAGGAGCTCTGATGCCGAAGGAGTTTGGCTGGTTTTTATGAAGCGCCCTTGAAGAGTCTGCTGGACGTGGGCGGCCCCCAGAGCCGCAGCAGCCAGCCGTGCCTCAGAGCTGTTGCCTGCCAGGGCTGTAAAGCAGAGACCGGCTCATTTGTGAGCGCTTTGGGAAAATAAAGTGAAAGCAGAAGAGGCAAGGGAACAGTGGAGGGACAGCAGAGCTGCATCCACCACAAGGCAAGTCCCTCCCAGCGCTCTGGGTGAGCCTGAGGATGAACGGACGATCTCAATCCTTCCTGCGACCAAAATAAATCTTACAGGGATGGATGCAGATGTGCATGGAGCCTGCGGGATGCTCTGTCCCTTTACCCTGCCCCCCCATTCCCAGGGTACCACAGCACAGAGCCGGTGGGATGCTGTCTCTGTACCCTATCCCCAGCATGATGAAGCAGGAAGCCTGCGGGATGCTTTGCCCCGTTACCCTGTCCCCAGTTCCTGGTGTTCCACCAGGCAATGCCAGAGAGGATTAGGAGCAGTTCCTGAGGGTTTAGCCACTGTCCTGCTATGCTGGAAGACAGGTGACTTAACTGGGTCACCTGGCTTTGCTCTGAAAAGGCTTAAACCTCCATATTGGCCTCCTTAGAAGCTTCATTCTTGATGCAACTTGGAGGAGACACCCTTGCTGGCAGCACTGCCAACGAGAGACAGGCTTTGGGTACCAGGGCTCTGCCCCGCTCCCCTGTGGGATGCTCATATCCTGGCATCAGGGGTGGAGCAGACCCAGCACAGCCCAGCTCATCCTGCTGCTTCTCAGGCATCACTCCCAGGGGAAGACAAATGTGCCATTGGGAGCCCTGAGCTCAGGGCTGCCGCTCTCCGGGGTCACCCCCATCCCTCGAGGCTTTCACAAGGACCTAGTGTGAGCGGTGACAGCAGCGGGGCCAGGGTCCCTATTACATTCACTTTGTGCATCCACGCTGGCTGCAGGTTGGCCCTGTGCTAGAAGGTGGCAGCTGCCACATTTCACAAGGCTTGGAGAATCTTTCTGCCTGAGGAAATATTTACCTTTCCTCCACTGCAGCAAAGCAAGAGGTCAAGCTGAGCTGCCCCTTCCACATCCCCAGCTGAGAGATGAGCATTAAGCAAATCAGCTTAGTCATTTAAAATAAATAACCCAAACTTATCCCCGACAGTTGCAGAGCTTTGGGTTATTGTTCCAGGCACAAAATAATTATCGCCCTGAGGCTTTGGAGATAAAAACGAGGGGAAAAGGATCAGAAAAGGCGTCAAGAGGGAAGAGCTGAGCAAGAGTTCTCTCACCAGTGCTGGGAGCGGACGTGGTTTTCCTGCAGGCACAGGGAAATGATGCGCTACCGAGGGAAGGAGTCACACTGTGCCCAGGTGCTTTCCTGCTCTCCTTCACTCCTTGCAACCTGTGGCTTTCGTAGCCTTGTACTGGTACTTTTTGTTCTAAAAACCCTAGCTAATTTTCCACACAGCGGCACGACGCGCTCCATATCACGAGATGAATGGACGCAAAGGCAGCCTCAAGCGAGAAGCAACACAAACCATTGCCAGCAAACCCTCCCAACCCAATAGCTCCAGAGCCCTAGTCCTGTTGGGACTACGAGAGAGAGGCAGCACTCTCCAGACACCTTAGCTCTCTGCCGGAGGCTGCGACGGGCTCCCAGGCAGGTGGTGATGCTCTTTGCACACCGGATTTCAACAGGGCGGGAAAACCAGTCAAAATCCATCCGCTCCGCGTGCCAGCGATGAATTATTCATCCCCTCCCAGCCAGCATTTACAGGCAGAGGGTGGCTTTGATATGAAGCAAATGGCAGGGAGGTGGCAGGGGCATGGGTGCCCTCGTGGAGCCGTCGGTGCCCGTCCTCCACGGCGCTAACGAGCTGCTCCCGTGTAAGTATTACACACACCCAGGAGCGGAGCGGAGCAGGCGCTTACCCAGCATCTCTACGCAAAGCAAACACAGATTATGCCGTTTCTCCAGGCCTTTCATTTCACACGTCATTTTTTCTATATAAGTATAGGTTTACATGAGAGGTAATTACCATCCTTTCAGAGCTCTTAGTGCAGAGTAAAATGAGACAGAGTATTACATTTCTAAGATAATCATAAATAAAAAGGGCCATAATAACCCCCAATTAGCACATTAAAATACGTCGAGGACTTGTCTTATCACTCCGGTGTAAACAAGACCTCCAAGAACACCTTATATCGCCAAGACAGCACCGGCGGCCTCCCTTCCCGAGCCAAGTTACACAACACCCTGAACCCAGCTATTAGTCGGAGTCAGACGTGGTTATTTCGTGAGGATAAATTAATCATGGGCAATTCTGCTCCCTCTGCTGAAACATCTGGTGCCAGGCGGGGAGGAGAGGGGCCGAAGGCACAGCTGGGCTGCGAGAGCAGCATCGCCGCTGCCATCAGCGAGCTGCGGGGATGTGAGCGGGGGTAAAGCAACGGGGCAGCGTGAAGATGAAGGAAAAACGCTCAGGAGCCCATCTTTGCTTTTCCAGAAGGAAGTGCTAGACGAACAGCATCCCCCAGCGCTTCGGAGCGGGTGGTGGCAGAGGCTGGGGGGGTTGCCCCTGCCCCGGGGCAGCGCCCGAGGGATGCGCATCAGCCGCTGAACGGGAGATCCCAACTTTCCTGTGGGTTTCTGTAAGTGCAGGGAAGGCAAACAGGCCTGGGCCTTTCCCAAAGCCGTGATTGCAATCCCCCCGGGAGACTCATTTTCAAATGATCTTGTTAGACATTGTTAGGAATTGATATATTTGCATAGCATGAATGTTAAAACTCTGAAAGAACTCAAATGCCAATTAGAACCACGGCGGGTTTTTTTCCCCCTAATTAATCAGTCATAAAAGAGCAGCTCCAGGTGTTTTTTCCCTGCCTGAACACCAGCAGAAGTCTATCGTTATTAATCTTGATGACCCAAGTGTCATCACCATATGCAGATTTTTTCAAGGTGATGGAAGACTGGAAATGATTCAAGACATGAGGCAGGAGCACAGCAACCTGCTTGAGAAGGATCATTCTTGAGGCTGGGGGACTGAGGCTGGGATAACACCAGCCTGAAACGCAGCCTCTGCAGCACTTAGGGACCCGGACAGACAGACGCGATTCCCTTCACCTCAATTTAAAACCATCCTGAAATTTTCCATCAGTTCATCCTAGGTCTTCTTTTTCTTCTTCCCTTCTAGTAGGCAGAACAGGCCAGGAGAAGAGGTGGTGATTATTTTCTCTTTTGATAGGGGTGCATCCCCTTGAGAAAACAGCTCCCTCAATTTTACCAAAATCCCTTTTTTGGGGTGTTAGCCCCACCAGACCCCCTGGCCGGGGACCCCCTTGCTGCGATCACAGCTGCAGCGCACAGACGGGACCGGCCGTCGCAGCAACTCAAACACCCTAACTCGGAGACCTAGGCAGATGCTCTGCCCCCTTCGAACTCGCCAGCTACTCCTGGGACATGAAACACGGCATAAAGTCAGCAGCAAAACCTGGAATTTCTTTTCAGAAAACAGTGCAAAAGTGATGAGTCAAGCAAGACGGGGACCATCGATGAGACAGAGCGCTAAATGCACCGGCTGAGAAATGTGACCTTGTAACCACCACGACTCAGCTGCAGCTCCAGCCGGTCGGCCGGGCATCGCCAGGCTGCCCTGAACCCTCCTGGGAGGAGATCTATCAGCTTCACGGTGATTAATGACTCAGCAGTGGCTGAGTGTGCGGTGGGTTCTCCCCAGGGACGGGATGGGGCAGGGGCACAGTCCTTGCCCAGCTTCCCACCTGGGAGTGACCCATGCCCAGGACCACCTCTAATTAGCAGTACCCAATTTATGCATCCTGCTACAAATGATGAGTAAAACCCAAAAAGCTAAAGCTAAAAATATCTTCCCCAGGGAGAAGTGTGGACAGTGTTTAAGCTGATAAGAGAGAGGGAAGAAGAAAATGAAGAAAACTGTCCTTCGACTTAAAAGGTAGTGTTTCAGATATGCAGATTTTGAACACACTTTTGAAATTCTCTAATAAAAATACTGTTAAATATTAATTATATTGCTATTTATAAATGTATACATAATTAATAGGAATAATTAATGTAGCAAGCACTGGTTAAGAACTTTCTTCTAAATATTTGAATAGTGATACATAATTATGTTTTGATGTGAAAATGTCAGAAATATACTGAAGTGTTTTTACATTATTGAAATCAGGGGATGTGGCTGGGAAACGCCAGCTCAGGAAAGGGCCCGTTTCACCTTACTCCACTTCACTTCCAGAGTTTTTGTGCACTCTGCTGCCTTAGTATAGCAAATGCCACAGAAGGCAAGAGCTGTTGACACGACACCTATTTTGCCATTATTTCAGAACGCAAACATTGTTATAACTCAGCTCCTGATTCCCTGAGCGTGTTTGGGCTGTGAACCGAATTCCCCTGCTCAGGGAGCCCCTGGCTGCAGTCCCAGCAAGGAGCAGCCTCCATCCCCCTCGAGCTTCTGCAGCCCAGCCTGGGGAACATGCTGGAAAAGTGCTGCTTAGCAGCTCAAGCAGCCGCGGGGTTGTGTTTATTATACATCAAGTTTATTGCACCTTTTCCCTCTGCTTTAATTGCAGTTTCAAGGGCAGCGACTGAAGACATGCTGAAGTGGCTCGCCAGGGGTATCAGGGGAAGCAGCAGCCAGCAGAGCCCAGCAAACCCCCCTCCCCACTCGACCTCCTCAGCAGGATTTCCCTCCCCTCGCACCTGAGGATGAGGGGGCAGAGAAGGGCAGCGCTGGGCGCCCAGATCCATCACATCAAGGACGCGCCCTTGGCCAAAGCCACCACCTCAGGCGGGTCCCTCAATCTCCAAGAGGCCTCTGCTTAAATCCTTAAACCACCTTCTCCTCCTCCCCCCTTCTTAAAACCCAGGAATAGCTGAGATCAGCCCCAGGACACAGACAGTGGCCTCCCCGTGGGACATCGGCAGAGCTCGGACAAAGGCACAGCGGTGGCCGAGGACGGACCACACATGCCGTGGGAAGCTCACGGAGCTATCTGAAACACTTTGCTGCTTTGCCTCCTTTTGCTGATATTTCATGTGAAACAGATGCCAGGCTGCTGGCGTCTGGGCTCCATGACCTCTGCCGCGTTTGAAGCGAAAATGCCGTGGCAGGAATGCAGAGACACGCTCCACTTAATGCTTGGACTGAGGAGAACCAGAAGAGACAAAGGGAAGCGCTGTGTCTGCTCCCAGCCTTGGGAGGCTGCTGGCACATCAGACAGGACTGTCTGCTCTCCCCAGCAGCATTTTGGGGAGCCTTTGGGCAGATGCCGCCCCGCGCTGCATCCCTGGGTGCGACGAGGGGCTCAGCTCTCTGAGGAGCCAGGGCAAGCAGAACGCTGCCGCAGCCTTGCTGTGCAGCTTTGGGAGGCTTTGGCATGAAAAGCAATGAGAATCACACATTTTTCTTTCCAGGAGAACACAGTACATGCTTTTGCACTTAGTCAAAAGGCTTTTCTACTTTAAAAGTGAGATTTGCTCCAAGGGAACAATGAATCCCACATAAGTTTTATTTCCAAATGGTCTTTTATACCCACTTGCTTTGTCCTGAAAAACTCCTGGTTGGTTCCGCTCCCTTGTTTTGAGTCTGCTGATGAACAGAGTCATTTAGCGACCGCTGTGCCAGAGGACGAGTCCCTTCGCAAGGCTCCTCCCGGGTCCCAGCCTGGCATCAGGGAGGGGCAGCTCATTGTGTAGCTGGATGCTGAGCTGCCTCTGCTTTCAGTAAAAAACTGTTGGGACCCCCTGCTCAGGAAATGGCATCCACGAAAAGCAGCTCCAGCTGGAGCCTGTAGCTTTCAGAGGGAGTGATGCTGCCTCCACCGTGTCACGGGCTCCATGCCAGTGGCTGGGGACTCTCAGGCCAGCAGCAGTAGCCAAAGAGCCCTCAATGCAGGGTTAGGACAATGGACTGTGCCATTTGCAGCCGTACATCACTCTCATGGCACCGAACCCGTGCAGCGCGTGGCAGTTGCACACACGGGAGCTCATCCAGTCATCTGTTAACATTATGGAGCCTTGGTGTTATACAACCTTATCAGCCTGGCACTGATAAGAGGGTGGCGTAAAACATGAGGAATTTAGTAAAGCATGTGAAAGACACGTTACGAAATCATAAATTTTACCATAATGTGATCTTTATGCAGATCTCAGCAAGAGGCTGGGCTTGCTCAGCCATCAGTCACCGTGAAAAATGAAACTTCCCCAAACTTTTGCACATTAAAGAGAGGTTGGCAGTTTGGTTTCCCAGTTTGCTTGCTTTTTAAATGCATAACATGACTGATTATGTCTAAAACCAAATGCTTCAAAGGTCTTCTCACTTTCGGGAAGATTCATGGCATAGCTTCCCCATGTTTTTTGAAGAGGAAAGTATATTTATTTATTCCACTTTAAGTGGAGATAGTCTCTCACAGCCAATTCCCTACAACAGCTCTTCTGTCCTAAGGCACTTACTGAGGATTGCTTCTGCTCGGCTAATACATTACCATATAAAAGGGGGGAAAAAAATGACCTTAAAATTCGGACATCTGTCTCTGATGGGTTTTTCTTTGGTTCACAGAAAGTAGTAACAGACACAGACCTCCCCCAGGCCTCTGCAAAAAGAACAAGTTATTCTGGCCGCCCTGCTATTACTGCCAAGAATCTTTGGCTCCGTCAGTGCCAGAGCGTCTGTGTCAGCAAGTCAAGCCGTGCCCTGACCCACAAGGGCCTCTCCAAGAGCTCCACAAGACCCAAAGGGAGATTTTTTTTTCCCCCCTGATTTTGTGGAGCCTGGACTTGCTCCGTCCCTGGGCTCTCCATTGCACAAGGAGATGGTCACAGCACCAGGCAGGAGCAGCAGCAATGTGCTCGCAGACAGCTCACCCAAAACCCATGGCAAGCAGCCCTGGGTCCCACAGGCACTGCTCTTTGTGCAGGGGATGCTGAGGGAGCTGAACCCCAGTAACGCACCAAGCTTCTGGCTACCTGAGTTAGGGGAGATGAATCCCAAGGCAGCAAAAAGAGCTGTGCCACGGCTGGTCCTGCTGGTCACTGTCCCATGTGCCCGTCCTGAGCAGGAGGCTCCCTGTGCCACAGCCTGCTGACCCAGGCTGCTGCATAACCTCTCCATCCTTCTGATCTCCCTCCTCCCTTCCTCCAAATGTTGCAGGCGATCAAAACCGGGTAATGAACGAGCAGTCAGCATTAGTGCTTGAGATGTATTTAAAAAGGTTAGAGCAAAACAGATCAAAACATCCTTTATTCTACAGCCATTTCCCCAAAGTAACACGTTAGCCCTAAGGTGAAAATCAATGTTCAAAGCCTGTACCAATTTTCAGAAAGATAAATGCTGTGTTTAATACTTTGCAGCAATGACTGTTCACAAAGCTGTCCTTGGTGCATACGAGGCGGTGCCAGCGTTTCCCAATTAATGCCCGTGCATTAGTGACACAGCCTCTTGATTGGTTTGAGGAGACACACTCTAGCAAGAGATAAAGCTGGCACCTGCGAGGACACTTTAAAATGGTTGGCACTGATGGCTTTTAAGGATGCTGACATCACCTCACAGCCAGCGCTGGCTTTGTAAACTCAGGTTTCCCCAGGACAGATGCAGGGAGGAGCAGGACGGTGCCCACTGTCTGGGCTCTCAGGCCAAATTGGGATGGCTGGTCCCGAGGATGCACCAAGCACACACCATCCACTCCCCACATGCCCTCGGAGGAGCTGTGCCCAGCACCGGCTCTGCCCGGGGGCACTGCTGAAGCCAAGCGTACGCTAGTGCTGGTGACCTCTCACGTCTTTAAACTCAAAGGCAGCACGTAGCTTTGACTTGGAAGGAAAAGGTCCGGAAGCAGCCTTTTGATATTTCAAAAGGCAATCGCAAGAAGCAGAGGCTTGTGATGGAAGCTCGGTGTTTTCTTCAGTTCCATTTCCAGGATTCACAAACATTACTCATTTGGGTGTAACCAGGAACACTTTTCACCTCCTGCCTGCACCTGCCTCAGCTCTGCCTGCTCACACCCGTGGACAGCACTGGTTCAGAGGGACAGTATCAGCTCTGACCCCATGGGTCACAGGCCCGGAGAAAGGGGATGAATCCCACTCAGCACCTCACCTCAATTTAAAACAGCCCTGAAATTTTCCATTACTTTATTTTAGGTTTTGTTTGTTTTTTTTTTCCTTCTGTTCTAGTAGGCAGAACAGGCCAGGAGAAAAGGTGATGATTATTTTCTCTTTCAATACAGGACACGGCAAGAATGCAGCATAGTTTTGGATGAAGTTCTGAAACTGAACACAGATACGGGATGCCATAATTAAAAAACTCTTCTTAACGACGGCGCGCCTGCTGCGGGGTACCGGGGTACCCCGGTATCGGCACAGCCCTTGGGGCTGCTGCTCCGTGGGGAAGCCAAGAGATGCAAACAAGGCTGCTGCTTAGCCAGCAGCAGTTTAAGTACTCGTGGTCTGGATTCTATTCAGAAAGACGACGAGGCACAGATTCCTAATTCTTATCTTTTAGCCAACGCTAGAGGTCTATTTCCTTCTTTTCAGACCTTTTCCCACTCACAGCATCCTATCCCTCTGCTGAGCCCTGCCTCCCGCAGCACCGTCGGCACCCAGCCCAGCCCAGCCGAGCCACTGCCGGCTCCCGCACGGACTGCAGGGCTCCCTTGGAAGCGGAGCGTGCAGCAGATCAAAACCAGAGTCGTGAACAATTCTCTCAGCCCCCAAACGCGCTGCCTAGTTAACTAAGCATCTTCTGAGCTAAAAGGACTTTTTTCCTTCTTGATTGATCCCAAGTATGATAATTGTATTTGCTGTGATAAAAAGTTAAATTGCATAAAATTAATATTGATTCAAATTAAGCCATTTATCTCCTTTCACTTTTTGTCTCCACAAATACAATTATTGCTTCAGCTATTGCAAACCAAATAAAATTACAAGTTCAAATTGCAGCTTGCTTTCTGGGTTTTGTTTTTTTCCCCTCCCCGGTCCCCTCTCGCTTGCAGGGGAGCATGAAGGGCCTGAGCCAGCAGCTCTTGGGATCTTCCCGAGCATGGGGATGATTCCCCATCCCCAGCAGGTTTGCAGCACACAGTCCAGCCTCAGATGTTTGCAGGTGGGACCGTGGTGGGCAAAGCAGGGTGAAAACACCCAGCAGACCCAGCTCCTGGACTTCAGAGCTGCTCCTCTCCCTCTTTCCTCCTCCCTTTTGCTGCTTTCTCATGGTGATAATTGGAAAGGAAGGAAGGAGCTATAAATACCTCTTGAAATTAAAAGAAGCATGTATAGTCTTGGCAGAGATGAAGAATATCCTGAGGGTCCCAATTCCCCTCCCCACACCTATTCCCAAGTGTTTACTTTGAAATTTTTCAATCATCTCCTCTGGGAATACAGGCAAAACAATATTTGTAGAAACTGTGTTTTTCCAGGGCTGTCAGAACAGTGTTTGCTCAGCCAGGGATGAAACGCCGGCGTGGTGGGATGCAGGCTCAGGCACTTGAAAGCTGGGCTCTTAAAAGTGAGCAGCAAGCCGTGGGGACAGCTGCCCTGCTGCCCTCACCTCTGCCCACCACAACCCTCCTGGAGCAGGGGCTACAACAGAACTGCTCCCAGACCCCATGAGCAGAGCCACAGCCCAACCTGCAGGTCTGCCCCTGTGCACAGCATCCCCCCGCTCCAGCATCTCCACGGCACTGCCCGGGATGACCCAGGGGCCGGTTTCTGTCCCCATCACCAGGGCCAGTGAGATCTGCAGGAGAGCTGCTGCCGAGCAGCACAGGGGCAGTGCTGGCTGGACCTGGGGCTTGCTGGAGAACGGACTGAGGCAGAAAGAAAAGGCTGCCTGGGTAGGAAACCACCTATTTTTCTTGAATCTGGGCTTGTTCCAAAGCCTGTCCCTCGCTGCAGGGCAGCTTGCCAGGACCAGACCCCAGCCTGGGAGGCAGGAGAAATTCACTGGGCCGGAGAGGTTTCAAAGAAAACCTTTCTGGCTCAGGGAAGCCATTCCAAAGCAATGCCAGCACCAAACAGGTTTATTTCTGTAAACTTCTGTGGATTTGGAGGCAGGGCAGAGTTACAGAAATCACTCTCACCGGGCAGATTTGGATCTAAGCTGCTGTGTAAAACTCGAGTAATCACTTCAGGCGAGTGGCTGGGGCTGAGCTCTGGTGTTGGTGCCTCAACCCAGCACTGTGGATGAGGGACAGGAACGAGGGACAGTACTGGCACTGTCCCCACAGGTCACAGTGTACCGAAAGTCCAGCCACAATCAAATATGCAAAACCAGGAGAAGCACAAGTGCTGCAGGATGAGGTATTAGATGGAAAGGCAAAGCTGAGCTCTGCTGCGACCGACGGCTGCTCTCCATCCCCTGCAGTGAGCACAGGGAGCTGGGAAACATCCCTCTCATCACAGCTCAGCACCAGGACACCCCATCACTGCACCGACTCAGGCTGACCCCCGCAGAAGGGGGGTTTTTGGACCCACTGCCCACTCTGCTGGGACACAGGGAAGTGTCCCAGTTTAATGGGGCTCAGGCAGGAAGGAAAGCATAGAGAGGAAAAGCGATGATGCGTTCAGTTCAACCCTGAATTGTTCTCCCATTACACTCAGCAGAGCTTTATGGTGCTTAAAGTGCCGTTCCGCACAAGAAACTCGTAAAACAACACAATCCATACATATTATCTCTTCATGATTCCAGGTGAATTTTCCCCATTTTGGCAGCAAAGGGAGAAAAGGTCCATGCTGCTGCTGGCTCTGCCAGAGGACTGCACATGGGGCCCCCGCTCTCCCCTGTGCTCAGCCACCCACAAAACAAAGGGGCTACGGACAAAACGCTGCTCTTGCCAACCTCTGCTCGCAGCTCCTGCCCCTCCTCAGCTCCTGCCTCTGCTGCCCTCCAGGAAAACAAAAAGCAAAACCTCACAAAAACCTCAGCATAAGCATTTTTGAGCCCAGGAGCTGTTCGGTAGAGACCGGCAGCCTAGCTCTCCCTTTTCCCATTTGAATCCCTCGCGAGCAGCTCTCCACCCTTGTCACCCCCCCCCCTGTGCCTCGCAGCTACTCTCCAGCCCAGCTCCGCTCCTGCCTATTCTCCGATGCCTTGTTGTCCTGAAAAGTGAACATGAATTGCTGCCAGCTCAAATTAGTGTCTTTCCACACACGGCCAGCTGAAATGTTAAAGGAGGAGTAGTCATCAGGATCTTCAAGTCTTTATAGTTTAACTTGTGCTAAATCTTAAAGGTCTTTTCCAACATAAATGACTCTGACAAACACTGTGCTGTTGCCAAATTTGCGAGAAGGCATTTGGCAATTCAGTCGCCTTCGTCTCCCCTTTGGTGGGAACCGGGCTCTTCACGGAGCTGCCCTGGAGGACGTCGGCTTGCACCATGGAAGGTGCTCTGAAAGGAGGTTAACTTTATAGGCAAGACAGAAGAACCGTCAGCCGCTGCAGCGCAGCCAGAGGTCCTGGGCACAGGCCTTTGGCAGAACCCAGTGCTGAGATGAGAGTCTGACACAGGCACCCATCTTTGCCAGGAGATGCTGAGGAAGGTTATAAAATTGGAAATCGAATAAGCAAACCAACCTATGGTAAGAAAAGGGGCCCAGAAACACCTTAATCAGTAACTCACCACAGCAGCACTCCTGGCTCAGGCAGAGCAGGTGGGACAGACCAGAAACACCTTCGCTGTGTTAGTCAAGGGAGATGGAAAACCCTGTCCCAGTTCTTCAGATGCACAAGTAACTCCAGTGGCCAGGACTGGATAAGGAAAAGCTTTTATCAGGGGCACCGATCGATTTTATCGCTTGTACATTTGATCACTCGAGCTCGATAGCTAATTAGCAGACACAATACTCCCTCGAAACAGCGTCAGGCTGCTAATGAAGCCAACAGAAGCCCGAAACAAACAGCTTCATTCAGATACGTTTGGCCGTGTTATTTTTGATTGCTTTCCCAGTCTGCCCACAAACCCTGCGGAGGGGCCCGTGGTTTTTATTGACCAGATAGATGTGGCTGTAAGCTCTCTGGAAATGCACATTAAAGGAATTTGAAAATGGGGGTTATCTCCGTGAGCAGTCCTTAACGGCTCCTCCGCAGCTGTTACAATGCCTATGGAAATATTGCCAGGGAATATTTAAGGCTCTGTTAAAGAGAAGTTTACCACGCTGCCCATAAAGCGCCGAGTATCTCCACAAACCCTGCCGCGCAGGGCAGCTTCCCGACGCAGCCCTCGCCTCCCTCTGCTGCTCCGTTTCTGAGCCGCTCGCCCCTGCAGCCCTCGTGAAAACACTGGACCGCAAATAAAACACAGGAGGGATTCAAGTGTCTGAGGGAGACCTGCACCCCAACTCTATTGTCTTTGGAATCAAAACGTAGGAAAAACGTCCAAGTAGGAGAAGAAAAAAGTTAAACTAGCAAGATGTAAAAAAGTGTGATAGAATTCAGTATAAATTAATATTCCAGGCTTGGAATAATACACGTGTATATATGCACGATCACTATCAGCTCTTTTGTTACAAAGCTGGAGGAACATGAAAACAGTAGCGTGTCTTCTAACAAGACCTCGAACCTGCCAGAAGTAGCTGTACACATGAGAAGAATCTTTGGCAGTTTCTCTGGGCGCACGAAGAGAAAGCCAAATTAATTCAGATTAATCTTCACTTGAAACGACAGCTCTCTGCAGGATTTGAGCAGCAGATGGATGGAGAACAGCAGCACTGTGAACTTCCAGAGCGCTGCCGGAGCATCTCCTACTGCCTGGGCATTGTGGTGCCACGACGGGCTGCCCAGTGCCCCGCAGCGGCAAAATCCCAGCCAGCTCCGTGGTCAGCTCCCCGCTCAGCCCCAGTGGTTTCCATTTGCTCCTTTTTGCTGCTTACAAGGAGATGGAAGAGGGCCCAAGCAGCAGGTTGGGTTTCTAGTACTGTGCAGGAAGGCAGCAGCCGCCACGCGGACAATCAGCTCATCTTAAACCACTGATGCCTCTCTACCTGACCCCAATTCAATCTGGGTTTCATTTACAATTCAGTGCCAAATAAACCCCATTATCTCCGTGCAGCAGCCCAGTTAACAGCGAGGCTGCTGAGCGACCTGTTATCAGTCTGGGGTTTTGCTCACGCCATGAGGGCTGGGAAAGAGCAAAGGGCTCCAGCCAGTGCAGGAGGCCCTGGTGTCTCCGGGACCCCCTGGCCAGGCACCCAGGCTCTCGGGGAGGAGGCGATGGAAGCAGCGATGCCTCCCGGTCAGGAGGGTGCTGAACCACACTTCTTTTCAGCCTGAACTGAGAGCCCAGCCACAGAAACTTCAGCTTCTCCACTAACTCTCTGTGAAAGCATCACAATAGCCAAACAAGCAGCTGTACCAGATGCACCTCCCTACATTAGATGACAATTTTCTTTCTCCTCTCAGCTACAAGGTCTGAGGCTGCCCACACTCATCCCCTGGCCGCCAACAGCAGTGGGGCTTCCAGAGCCCACCCAGAGTCACGTGATGCGGCCACCAGCTGCACGTACCCGAGACCTCACAGAGAAGGAAACCAAAGATCACAGCTAGCAGAACAGTTTTTGAATTAATGTTATTAAAAGTTTACAAGCAAACACAGCATGAGGGCTCTAGAAAGACTGAATGGAAAAAAATTAATTTTCCTAAACTAATGAAGTACTTGAGCTCTAGGGCAACAACTGCTCATGGTGCTTCTATCTCAGGCAACAAAAAACCCCTGTTTAATAGTAATTTTAAATATAGGCTTTAGGATCTTTCCCATAAATCATGAAGTCAGGTAAGGACTGCACATAATAACTTGCCAGATTAAATAAATAAAACTGATTCCGAGGAAGAAGCACTTTTATTCCATTTGCAAGGCCTCAAGCTTGGGAGGAGACGTCAGCATCTGCACAAACCACCAGCCAATTTAAACTTCCATCGCTGGTAACTGCTTCTGCACGCTAACAGCACCAGATCTGAAATTCATGTAGGCTATAAAAAACTATTTACAATTTTATGTACAAGACTTTCCAAGAAGGGATCTCCTGATGGTTTTCTCGGAGAGGAACAGCTTCCGACAAAAGCCACAGGTGGGGATGAGGAGCCAGAAGTGAAACCACAGGGACAGTGGCCCAGCCAGGCTCCAGGAGACAAGCACCAGGAGCTCCTGGGGTCAAATGGGGCTGAACCCTTGGCCAGTGGCTCAGGGGCTTTTGCCTCTGGGTTCCCAGCCCCAGCAAGCAGCAGCCTCACAGCACCAGAGCACCCTCCACCACAAGCCCTGCGCACACAGAAAGCTCAGGCATCCATCAGTTTTATTCCTCGCACGCAGCCCTGGGACACCTCTCGGGCTGCCGCAGCACTGAGCTATTGCTTCAGATGTAAATAATGCCCCATGCTGTTACACTCCTTTACAACAGGCATTACTTTAATGTTTCCCTCCTTGAATCCCTCCTCCCCGGAGGCTGAAACGCTGCAGGCTGATGCTACTGCCACAGAACCCCCTCAGCAGAGCAGCCCCAGCCGCTGCCGCCGGCGCAGCGGGCTCAGCATCGCCAGCGGCCGGTGTTCACCGAGTTGTGCTTCCCGGGCAGTGTGGGAGCAACTGCCCATTTCTCCAACAGGCTGATAATGCCGAGCTGAGTATTAATATCCACAACGAACCTTTGCTCTATTGACCTTCAGGAAAGGGATGCCGGGGAGGAAGGGGAGCAACCTCATTAGCAAAGCCTGAGCTAGCACTTCAGGATCAGTAGATAAAAGCTGGGGGACAGGCACAATGAGACCTCCAAACTGACCACTCTCGGACCTTGGACTGCTCTTAAATCACAGCTGCCAAGGCCACCACCCCATCCCACCTCTGGGGCTCACTGATCACACAGAACCTGACCGTGAATTACCACCGGATTATGCTCCATTTAACGCTCCCATGAGGGGATGCCTGAGCCTCTGAACCCTCCTTCCTCCAGCGCTGGCCAAAGAGCCTGGAATCTGGGCTGAGAGGGAGTGGGTTGGCATCCACCAGCAAAACCAGCTAAGGGGGGCAGCGGGAACTGGGCTCTGCTGCAGGGTGGACTCCTCTGGGGAGCCCAAAGCAGCTCGCTTCACCAGAACAATCCAAGGGAGAGACCACTGCCATCACAAATGCCCTGCTCTTTTCAGTGGTTTATAAACTTTTTATCCAGCTGTAAAATTTCTAATTAACTGAGGTAACTAACCAGCGTTGCATGAACTCAAACTGAGAATATTACAGTCAAATACATAATTAAAAATTTCTGCTGCGCTGGTTCCTTCCACGGGTTACGTAAGTTACTGCGCCGCAGCCCAGGACCCCGTTTTGACGATTCCCATTCCAACCAATGCCAGGACTGGGAGGTAGGAGCCCTGCTCTGCCCTCCTCGCCAGGCCCCAGGAAGGGAGATGCCCCCCACCCCGGGTGTCCCTGGTCCCAGTGTGCCCAGGCTCTGCTGGCAGAGATCAAGTCACAGTTAGAGCGATGCTCACATTAAGCACCCTCCTCCTCAGAATTAACCCTGGGAGATGCTCTCCTGGAAGCTGCTAGTGGCTGCTGGAGATCAACAGGCTGGAAAGCCACAAAGAAAGCCGAGACTGCAACGGGGAGCAGCTGCTGCTCCCAGCTTCCCCAGGCAGCGTGCGCCCTGGCTGGGACTCCCAGCATTTGCACCCACCAGCCACCAGGAAACTTGTGCGACTCCTCAGATGGTGCCAGAAAACACAATATTCCTCTCAGTGACTCACCTGCTTCCACACCGCATCAGAAGCATCAAGCAGGTCTCATAGCAACTGTCAGATTAGCACATCTCCCTCAACCAGGCTTCCTACTGCAAGCTGGAGGGCTTGAAGGAAAAGTGCACGATGCCAGCCTTGGAAAAGAGGGGGAAATCCCTCCAGCCAGGGACAAGCAGCTCCCACGAGGCACAAGCAATGGCTGAGCTGCAGGCAGTACTGGCTCCTCACCTGTGTGTTAAATAACCTCTCCCCCAGCCCAATCAAGCCCCAAGGTTCCCGCCCCACAGGCAGCTGCTTGCTGCCTGCCCACCCCCACTCCTGCCCACCTGGGCAAGGGGCTGACTCAGCACCCAGCCTGCCCATCTGGGGTGACCCCCCCAGCTCCGTGGGACCTGCTGTGACACATGATGAGCTTCCAGCAAAACCTTCTCTTTCTGCTATGAAGGTGTCTGGGGTGCTGGGTGATCCCCACCCACTGTGAGGGGGCAACAGGCTGCAGGCTGCCCGGAGAGCACACCTGTAACGAATCACAGGATCCTGCCAGCTGGTGGAGATGTTTAAGATCATCAAGTCCAACTGTTAACCTGGCACTGCCAGGTCACTGCTAAACCATGTCCCTCAGCATCACATCTACACATTTTTTAGCCCTCTCCAGGGATGGTGTCCAGCTGTAGCTGCATTTTGCTGCTACAGACAGTTCTCTTTGGAAGGATTTTCCTGCTTCGTGGACCAAATGGTGTTTTGGGTCCCAGTAGCCCTCTCAGAGCCCTTCTCACCAGCACGTGTGGTGGACAGACTCTGTCCAGCCTCGCTGCAGTTCCTCTGTCCAGCTCCCACAGCTATGCTCAGCTTCTGCTGTGCAACATGCGTTGTGCTCACGATTCCCCCCAGTTTCCAGAGCTGGTGTGAGCAGGCGAAAGAGTCTACAGCAACTTTCTGTGTCAACATCCAAACTCCACACGCACTTGCACCCAATGTAAGAGTGTGGATAGAAGGTGCAAGCCCCTGTTCAGCCGCAGGAGTGATTTTTGCCACATACACTTTCCAGTGGGCCAGAAAGTACTGACACGGAGATGATGTCAGCACAGGGACCCCACACCCCAAGCAATGATGGGCTTTCAAATACTCGCTGAGCGCTTGCTGCACCCGGGCTGCGCCCTGGCTCCAGGACCCCCTGCCGCTGGAGCAGCCCTGGCCTGGATGAATGTGCTGGTGGGAGAAGGATGCTGGCCACGCTCACTGCTGCTGGCAGCGGAACATGGGGACAAGCACCTCTGACTCCACTCTAAATCCTCTTTAGATCAAAAGTCATTTGACCTGGACTTATTTCAAAGAACCTTCCTGCCTCCCCAGCCCAGTCACCTGGATTCCCAGGCAGAGCCCTGATCCCTGCTGCCACCGACACGGTGCCTGGCTGCATGTGCCCATCGGCCCCGTCTCCTCCGGCAGAGCCGTGGCAAGAGGAGCAGGGTCCGGAGAGCGGCTAAGCCAGATCCTGCTGATTCTTTGGAAAGGGCTGGAGAAATAGGTCCCCTCAGGTCTCGCTGCTGCTGCCTCACCTGAGGATCTCCAGCCCCTTCTGCATCCCTGGGTTTTATCCTGCTGTCTACAGTGCTGGATGGGAATGCCGGGGAGCGGCGTCAGGAGCTTGCAACCCCAGAGCAGCCGTGCCCGTCACGGGATTCTGCTCGCTGGCCGGGCTGGATACAGAGATGATCTCACAAGGGAGCATTTTACAGCTCTTCACAACAAATTAATGGAGGGCGCTTGAAGCCCTAGTGCAATTGTGCCATTATCTGTGCCTAATTTTCCGTTCCAGCCCCTAACGTTTCAATTTCCCCCTTCACTGAGCTCCTGCTTTAATAGCTCTTCCAAACTTTGCTTAAGTTGAGGAGAAGCGCCCATTTGGTACTGCTCCTGCCACATCCTACAGCTGCCTCACCTCCTTTCTTTCTCCTACTCCTTTCCCTTTTCTCATCTTTTTCTCCTTGAGAACACAGGCTCTATTTCCTCCCTCCCCTGGGAACCACAGCACTGGCCTTGCAGCTGCCAGGGACGCTGCTCATGGGCAGCCTCAGCTGGACTCTGGGAAGGAATTTCACGGAGCTTGTGAACCTTCACTTTTCCTTTTTTCTTCTTTCTTTGCAGCTTTCAATCCTAAGCTCAAGCTGACACTCCACTTGTATAGCCCCAGCGTGAGCTGAGGGCTGGGCTTGGCCAGAAAGCTGTTCCAAATCAATTCATCGGGTTAAAACGGCGCTCGGAGGGTCTCCAGTGAGGTCTGCCTCTTTTGGGCCCCTCGTCCCACCGCTTTGTTTGCTCAGTCAATGTGCCCAGTGCTTTTGGCTGGTTGCCACTGGTGAGGCCGCCCTGTCTGGTCTCTTCCCATCCCTCTGGAGAAAGGATGCTGCTGGGTGCTGGCAGCTGCTGCTCTGTGTCACTCAGCTGTCACCAGGCTTTGTCCCTGCCAGCATGCCATGGCCCTGGATGGGCTCTGCTCCGAAGGGCTGCTTGCCCCACTCACAGCCTCCCTGGCACAAGCAACCAAGCATCGAGCAAGGACAGGGGCTCAGGAGGGGTTTTTTGGGGGCTCCTGGCCGCTTCTTCCCCACCATCCTGAGTCACTCCTACCCTCTGTCCAAGGAGACGCAGCCTCAGCAGCTTTAGGAGTCCATTATTTGACACTGGACAGCACCAAAACCTGCCAAGCCTGAGGGAAGAGGTTTCATATGCATTTTATATTAGCCCTGGCTCCTGTTTTTCAGCCACACACTTGCAAAGATGTTGGTGGGATAAGGGTAGCCCCTCTGAGCACACATGAGCCACCTCCTCCTCCAGCAACATGCGACCTACAGCCATGGAACAGCCCCAGCATCCCCTTTTATCTGCCTAGGAGGGACAGATTTTGAGGGCTCCTGATTCCAAAATCCTGGGAGAATAACAGTGCAAATCTACCAGCCCAAAGCATTAACGGCGGCAATGGATGTCGCCGGCTGCGGGATGGTTCCCAGCGGAGCGGCTCTCTGGGCTGATTGAAAGCAAATCGGTGAATGTGGGGCTTTTCTTTAGCAGGGACTGTGATCACGGCTAATTGCTCTGATGTACAGGTTTATGGACTGTTACATGGATATTGCTCTTCTCATGGCTTCACAAAACCATTTTATAAATGGTGCTGGCTGCGATCCACTGCTCTGTGCATCACTGTTGGTCTGGGTGTCGGCATGGAGGCTGAAAAGCAGGGAGAAGGAAAACACGAAAGAGGAATAGATAGGGAAAAGCAAATGTCAAGCTGTGCTTTTTATAGGGCGAGGGCAAAGTGCTGGCCAGCCTTTTAAACACGGAGAAGTAGAGAAAGATGTGCTGGTAATTGGAACCACACACCCAGGGGAGGCGGAGACTCTGCCTCCTGATGCAGCCGGCAGCGAGGACACCCTCCCAGCCCTGGACTGGGATGCTGAGCTCTGTCTCCCCACACTGGGCTCAGCTTGACTGACACCAATGGGGCCATGTCCCTTGAGGCACAGCCCGGGCATGGGCTGGTCCTGATCTTCCCTGGGCACAGAGCCAGTGAGGCTGGAGAGAGGAGACTTGGAGGGAGGCACTGAGATGTCCACAGGGTGGATCCTGCTTTTCAGGAAAAGTGGGGGACCCCATTACCATCACGGACAGAGCAGTCCTCCAGGTTAGCAGAGAACTCAGAAACACTCAGTGGCAACTAGAGGCTGAATTAGTGTTGCTTAACTATGGCCCCCTTGGGCCACAGGTGTTAGTGCTGCCCACTGGAAACATCAGGAGATGTCTCTGGCCAGCGAAACCGGGTGAAAATTTCTTAACACTCACACTATTGAAGGCCAGGGTGAGTATCAGGCAAAGAAATCAACTGTTCCCTGATCTAAGCTGACTGAAATCAATTGATGCTGGGGGAAGCGCTGTCAGCCACGTCTAAGTCCTTTGATGGGTCAATAAACACCTCACCTGAGAGGACACGGCTCACCCACGGCAGTGAACGTGCCTTCCCTGACACCACTGCCTGAGGGACACTCTGCTCGGGTGGGCACTGGGCACCAGGAAAGACCCTGTGCTGCATGCTCCAGTGTGCTGCTCAGCTCAGCTTCACACGAGGCTCTGCACGGGGCTTTACACAAATACACACACACCTCCAGTTCTGGCACGGACAAGGAGCAGGCTCCCAGGATGCCCAACACCAGCTCCAGCTTCGCATCCTCTGCTCCAGTCACATCACTTACACTGGAAAATCTGCAAGGGGAAGACAGTAACAACCCCTAAGAAATCTTGTCCAAGCGTTGGCCTGACAACGACCTAAGTTAAATGTGAGTTTTTGGAGGATGAACAGGAAGAGTGAGGATTTCATTCTGGTAAGTTTATTAAAAACATATAGACATGTCACTCCTGGCAGAGACGAGCAGGTCCTGGAGTCTCAAGGCTCAAGTTGTATCAGCATCAATAAAACTCAAGATGACCTCTAAAACCAGCCTGGCATTTGAATCCTGTGAATCATATCCGTGTCTGCGTCCTGAGTCATCAGCAGCAGACACAAGTCCCATCAGGGAGCAGGTCCCCATCCCAGATGGGCAGGCAGAGGAGACCCACGGGCTGACCCCAACCATGGGCTGATCCCACCGCAGGCTGTGCCGGTGTTTTCCATGCAGGTCTTCTCCACTGCGGCATCCTCGGGGCTCTTGTTTTCCAACACCCTCCTGCCATAATTCATCTCTCTGCTGAGAGGCTTTGCTGCTCCAAACTGCTTATTAGCACAAATTGCCTGGCAGTAATAAAACTCTCTCTCAGCCCTCGTCACTTATTGGGCACGCACGCCCGTGACCGAACGTGGAGATGCCGGCCCCGCCGCCTTGGCAGCACCTCCTGCCCCAGGGCCGTTGCTGGGGGCTTGGTGCGAGGCCAGGGCGACGACCCATGGTCTGCTTCAGCAAGTGACAGCACCAGAAACCCTTCTGCTTCGTGATGGAGCTTTTTGATGAATCATATAATTCCAATGTGAAGAAAAGGTTTAATTCAGCCCAGATACGTTTGGGCCCTGGCACCCACTGGGAGCCAGACGCACGCTGGGGTCTGGACCCACCCAGGGGGATGGGAAGCTGTGAGAAGGGCTGAGCTGCTGGCCAAGCTCCCTACTGTGGAGTCACCCTCCCTCTGGCCATGGGCACCCACACATGGCCCCGTCCTTGTCCCCCATCCCCACAGGGGGAAATAATGGTACTGAGAAGGGGTGCAAAGCGTGGAGATCTTGGCTGAGACCCATCAGCTCAGATGATGTACTTAAACTTTTAATAAGAAATAGCACTCGATATAGCACATTTCCAGCATTTATTGAACTGAAGTGCCTTCTACCGCTTCAGTGCTGAGCCCTGAAGCCTGTCCTGGATGATTTAAGAATGATCCATCTGGAGAATGATGCAGACAATTTGTTACATCCAGCCAGAGAGCCATAGAAACCACAATAACAAGCTTAAATGATTTCAGCATCGCTACATCATCCAGCCCCAGCCAACCTTCCTCAAAGCCACCGCCGAGGTGGGGTCACCACATCACACACGGCTCCTCTTCCCAAAGCCGATGCCCCTCCTGAGGCCCAGCCTGGCGCCAGGAGCCCGGCTGCCAGCGCACGTCCCGCGGGACATGGGGACACCGACACGATCGGTTTCCCACGGCGAGGGAGCTCCTTTCCACCTCCCCCCTTCTCATCTCTCCTTCCTGCCAAATCCCAGTTTACAATTAAGAAAACAGGACCAGCTTAAAAACCCTTCCCTGGTGAGGCGGCATTGTTGCTTGTTTATGGTTACTACCTAGCCCTGGAAAAATCAGAGCTTCGTCTTTCAAAATAGCATGTTGATTGATGCTTAAAATATCTCCAGCAATTACTTCGCCCCGGTATAATTATAATAATTAAACTTGGATAATGCTTAGTCCTACTTTTTAACAGAACTGTGTGCTGCGGCACCAGTGTGCTCATGTTTTGTTTCCAGCCTCGTTTGCCGGTCTCGCCCCGCTGCTGTGCTGAGGCAGCTCTGAAGGGATGCAGCCTCAAGCCTCAAGCGCTGACAGGGGGCTGGTGACCCAGCCAAGGCATCTTCGGCCTCAGGCACCGCTCGAGGCACCATTTACCTCAGGGCATGGAGGCTGTTCCCTGGTCCTCACCACACAGCGAGCAGAGGATGCTCCTGGCTCTCTACCAGGGGCGACTGCTGCTGGAGCGCTAGAAGTGACAAATAATATCACATTTCATTAGATTTTCTCTGATGAAGAAAAGAACAAAATGAAAGTCAACTGAAGA
>JANHFX010026650.1:4532-27133 GCA_027560015.1 Chloroceryle amazona | reverse complement strand
TGGGTGACACATGGCTCTGGAGTGCAGCCAAGGGAGACTGGAGCGGCCCAAGGGGGGAGCAGGTGTCACCAACCTCCCCCATCCTCTCTGTTTTCTGCATACAGAGATAGGCTTCCTAAAACAGAGGCCTCCTGCTTTATAAAGAGACGGCGCCTGGATCTATGGGTCTTTCCAAATATTTGTTTTATTGCCAGGCCTTCAGAGAGGTCAAGGAGGAACTTGGTCTCCTGCTCCTAAGATCCTTTCTGGCTTGCTCTGTCTGCTGCTGCCAGTGGGGTGGCACCTCCACCTGTCTCTTCTGCTCCAGTAATTCCCAGCCTGCTGGCACACAGAGACAGAGGATAGAAGGAGCAGCAGACGGCTGGCAGGGTCACAGACCAGCAAGCAGATCTGCAAGTGCAGGGTACAGGCAGCTTGCACCAAATGCAAAGCAAACCCTGGGAATCTGGGACCTAGTGTGTCAGGATGGGAAACACCAGGTTGCCCTTCACAGACAGCAGGACTTCCAATGCCCTGAGATGCTCCAGTCCTGCCATTCTAGACTTTGCTGCTTCAAAGCATATCAGACTTCAAAGCAAGCACTAAATCTGTTAGACAAGCAGTAAGTAAAACCCAATCCAGGCTACCTTCACAGTCTTTACCATCCAAGGACTGTGCATTGGTCCTGGAAGGCACCAGGAAATTAACAGGGCCCAGCAAGGGATGTGAAAAAAAACCAAACAGTAAATTGCTCCAAAAACCGGGTTGTATGATCAGTAGCCATCTCCCACCCACCCTTCAGCTGCACACACTCTGCCAGTTCATATATTCTGTTTTTTCCAGTGCAGTTTGCATTGTGGCTGTCTTGAATGTGTTACAACATGCTATTTAATCCTGGCTGGAGACCTTTGTGCAGCTTCCCCCCTTGGCCCCACAGATAAACATAGATGGGCTCTTCCCAAGCCAGAATCAGAGGGACAGGGGAGAGGAAAGAAGAGGCCTGAAAGGTTTAATGCTCCAAAGCATCTAAGTTGGCCCTCCTGCACAGAGCTGCTGCCAAGGCCGGAGGAAATGAATCACTGCTGGGACTGGAGTGGGGCTCCGGAGTTGGTAGTCACCCCCTGGAAAGGCCTGGAGCAGCGGACAAGCTCTGCCCAGGGATCAGCCAGCATTCAATTCCTGTTTGTGTCCCAAATGAATCATTCCCAACAGCTGTCGCTGTGCCTGACTGTGCTCCTCATGTGCTTTCTATTAGCTGAGAAAACAAGCCAGGCTGCTCCAGAGGAGGGGGAGTTTGCCTAGTGGCAGTGGGGGGAGTGGAGAACCTGAGAAATCTGACTGCTTTAACCCTGCAAGCAAGGCGCTGGTTTCTGTGAGCGGGAGCAGACACCACTTACAGGCCTTGACCCCACTTCTGCACAACTTTCTTCTCCACTTGGCTTTCTAAAAATGCAACTTCTGGGGATGTTCCGTAGTCAAACTGACTCCCACATATGTGCCACTATTCCTCAAAAGCTAAAACCCCATGCCTGCCAGAGCCAGCTTTTCAGGATGTATTTTAAGAGACCACTGAAAGCACAACCCAGAGAAACCTTCGCATTCAAAACTGGTAACGACTGCAGGGCGTTGCTACAAACAGCATCACGCGGCCAGGAGGGAACCACAGCACAGAGGCAGAGCAGGAAACAAGGGCCTTCGACAGCAGGAAAAAAGCCCAAGCCAAGTGGATGGATAGTCACAGTCTCCCGGTGTCACTTAGGGTAAGTCTCTGTACCTCAGTTTCACCCCTCACGCTAAGTAGAGGTGAGGGTGACCACAGTGGGCTGGGAAGACCCAATAGCTCCTAAAGCTCTTTGGTGTACTTTTTGGAGCTATAGACATGCAAAAGTGTGGCTATTGAGAGAGCACAAAGGGAACAGCCTTCACTCCCCTCCTGCCTGGGTCACTCCCCCATGGGAAAGAGGCTAGGGTTGTGCTTTCCACCTCAGCCAAAAATAATCAGCAAGCTGCAGGGGGTAGAGGGCCTGAGGAGGGAGAGAAAATTTCTCTTCTCAGGCTGCCCAAGAAGAGGCTGCACCACATAATGAGAAATGCATTCCTTCCCCATTCCCTCCTCCTGCAGCCACCTCTCCACAGAAAAGTGTATGGGCCTGCTCCAAAAGACACAGGAGCGTGAAGTCCGAGCCAGCGGTTCTCTGCTTCCCTTTGAGACAAAGTGTCTGCAAACTAAAATAGGATGGCTGTGCATTAATCCCAGTGCTGCTCTCAGATGGTCTCCAGCCCCCATCAAGTATCGCTTGGGGAGAATGGAAGATACAGAGTGATGCTGAGAGGACAAAAGATAGGTAATACTGCAAAAAAAAGGCTGGGCACCCATCCCCTTCTGACACCTGAACAGCGCTATTGGCTCCTCAGCTACTGTAGGACCAGCTCCATTACTGTACTTTGTGTTCAAAACCACTCCCCAGGCTTTCAGTGCACTCACCTAATAGACCTGAACTGATAATTCAACAGCAGCAAAGCCTTTCTGGGACTGAAATCCCGTTTCTCAGAGAAACATGGCACTTGAGGTACTGAATAGCACTGACTTTTGATAATTTTTAAACAAAATCTACCAGCTAGTGTCTCATACACATTCCCAATATAAAACTGCTTGCATTCACTTTATTTCAAACACGTCCACTGAAAACAAGGCAGGGTGTTAATCCACTATTCTGCTGCAGCCCGGTACACTCATTCCAATAGCAACCAGGCCAGAAAAGAGCACCAAACTGGCCTAGTAACACAGGCAACAAACCTCTCATAAAAATCACAGTATCATTAAGGTTGGAAAAGACATCTAAGATCATCAAGTCGTGTCCACTATTTACATACTATACACAGCCAGGTAAAAAGCAGACTACTTTTGTGCCAACATCGCATGCAAAACCCCCTCATCTGAACCCAGGACCACATTGAAACTTTTCCCTATATTGTTTTAATGTAAAAAAAATAAAATAAATCCCAAACCCCCAAACCTAAATCGTCAAAGTAACACTCTAGAGAACGTGCTAGAGTGGGAAAAAGAATAAAGGGAAAGGAAGTAACAAAGTCGTAACTAAACCCAACCCAGAATCTGTCACAGTGTCAAGGCATTTACAGAAAACTCCTCGGTGTTAAAAGTTATTTCTCCAGTGTTAGGTAGGAAATGCTCATCTCACACACCCCTGTTCAGTGTGCATGCAACAGACTGTCATACTTATCTGTGTTGTAGATAACCTTTGGACATACACTGAAGTTCATTCTCACTGTAATCCCTGCATTTTCCACTGCTAAATAAAGTAAGTGTGTCAAAAAACAGCTGATGTGCACGGGTGTTAAGCACATCACCGCATCCAGCTTTCATCTGCCAGGCGATGGCCTCTATCCTGCAGAGATGGATGGCTGAAGTATTGCTATTTGCTTTCTCTGACATCCTATTGCTGACCCTTGTCTGCAATTGTGTTTCAAATCACCACACTTCCTCCTCTTAGTCAGAAATTTGGCTGCTCTCCAGAGGATGTTCAGGGGAGAAATACAGGTCAGAATAACCCTCCAACTTCAAGTCCCCAGCATCGTTGCCTCGGCCACTCCTTTGCCATGTCCTTAGCATCAGGGCTGTAGGATGCCAGGAAGAGGAAGCCTTCAGTGGGAGCTCAGGACTAATTGACATGCCTTTCAGGCAGCACTGGTGCCAGGAATCAAACTACTGTCCCCAGGGAGTGGCGGCAGAGGCAGCAAAAACCTTCCTTAGTGGCAGACGAGTTTTTCCATTTCCTTGGTTTCAAATCTTGCTTCTGTTCTCCCCAGTCTCTGCTGCGGCTCCAGCCGTGAATTCTAGGGAAGCCCAGCTGCCTCAGCAGGTATGGGCTCGTTAATGAGCAATTAGCTCCTAGCCTAATTGGGCAGCAGAATGGCTAATGAGCCCAGCCGTGGTTGTCTGTGCCCTCATTATCCTGTGCTCAGCCAGTGGTAATACTGAACTTCTGTCCCATTTCCGTCATGCCACGATCAGAGCAGTGGCTGAAAGCTTAGATGTGCCAGTGCTCGCTGCCTTTTAGTGCTCTGAAGTTGATGGTTTGTCTTACCTATTTCCTCCAGCAGGCCTGGAAGAGCTTCTCTCACCTCTGCACTACACAACCAGATCCTCCCCAGCCTTGTCTGATTCCTACTCTTCACTCATCAGGTTTTCCATCTCTCTTCTAAAGATCTATTTTTGTGAACACAGATACATACAATTATTGAAGTATTTGTCTATACATACATATTTATATATACCCACATACGAGGTTGAGAGCTGGGAAAATGAACAAGAGTAGCATTTACCTGCCTAAGGAACACCGGTGGTTAAAACATTTCCAGAGCAATACTGAACACTGTCTTATTTTAGCAGGTATCAGAAGGTGGTGTAACCAACCCAGGCATTCTCAGCACCCAGAGCCAAAGACTGGGCAGTGTTAGAAGGAAGGCAGGCAAGGCTAATCCAACTCTTTGCTGTGCGATTCTAAGTCACAAATCTTCGGGAGTCCTACGTAAGTTCAAGTCACAAATCACACACAAGCCTCTTTTGATTTGCTCTACTTTAGATTCCAAGTTAGGGAGTTACCAGTTGTTGGACTTCACCCAGCATCGTAACTCTTTTCTATCATTTTTATCCTTGAGGTGAATAGCAAGGATAGAAGCAGAAAAATGAGTTGCTGCTGCTGCTTTGCAACAGCCACTGACCAGACTTTGCTAGAATGCTGGGAAACCTTCACAAAGTTGTCTGTCTCACAGATCTGAACATTAAAAAAGCAGCTACTCACACTTCTCAAAGTATCCTACAGGAAAAAAGGGGCATAGGACCCATAATGACAGTAGGCAGTCAAGGCTGGTGGTTTTTCTTGGGGGGTGTGTGTGATTTTTTTTCTTGGGTTTAGTTGTTTGTTGTTTTTTTTCTCTTCCGAGTCTGATCCAGCTGCTGGGTTTTGGATAATCTAAGCCACATTACTAAAATGTGAACTATTTCACAGCTCTACCTGCTGCAGCAATGAGCTATGTCCCTTCTAGGATTGATTATTCCAACTTCCTGCTATTCCTGATAAGGTTTTCCAATGGCTGCTGATGGTTTTAAACATGGCTTCTTCTGCCTCCAGGGTACTCTCTTATATTAGATTATCTCAACATATCACACCCGCTTTTTAGTCGCTTCACTGCCTTCCTGTTAAGAACCAAAATGATTTTTTAACTGCTCTTTTGCCCTAGAAGGACTTGTTTGACCTTGTTTTACCCCACCTAGTGGTTCTCTCCATGAAATCACCCATAACAAAAGATCCTGTACATTATGAGACACCTTGACATCTCCACTTTCCATGAGCATTTTTACTTTCATTGAATTGTACATTTTTTGAACTGAAAATCAAGAGCAACTTTCCCCCCTTCTCACCTTTTGTACAAATGTTTTATCATTGCTTTTTCTGACAGCCTTGAAACAGTGGGCCAGCACCCAGGACAAGCTCCCCTAGCACAGAATCAGCTGCTGTAAGGAAGAAACTAGGGGTACCTGCTACACCAATGTTGATGATGCTGTCAGAGCAGCCACATCACACAGGCAAAACCACCCCTTTATGTTTGTTTTACATGTAAGGAAGACAGAAAGACTGGCTCAAAGGCCTCATTTTAAGTATTGAGGTTTGGGGGTTTTTTTTGCTAAACCCTCCCAACATTTATTCATTCTTGCCCAAGCTGCTAGTAACCAGACTGAAATTCAACACATCTTTCATTCAGGACAGATGGACAAACTCTTTTCAGCATGGCTCCCCAACATTACGTTGGGCCCCTTCAGAATCTTTTCCACTTAAGATCTTGGAGCATTTGACAATCCTTACCACAAACTTCATACCACCGTAGGTCTACAGAAGAGGAAGCTGGAGCACCGAGAGTGAGGCAGCAATGGCAGATAAACCTTCTCATGAAACAACATGCTGTGCATTGAGCCATTAACAACTTACACTAGTATCTTTACATGGCTAATTTAATGAATGGAACAAATGCTAAAACACAAGCCAGTTTGGGAAGCTTCTCACGTCTTCTCCCTAGCATGTGCCAAAATCCTTCCTCGCTACTGGGGAAAAGAAGCATGGTCATGTGCGTGGGATTGATTTCCCAGAAGTCCATGACTGCATAATACCAGGCATTCCACTGGGGCAGGCAGCAAACAGAATACCATGTGCATTTTTGACAGTCTTTCCTTTTACTGTGGGCTCCCCACAGCGTTTCTTTTCAAAAAAAAAAGCTTTTGCACAGGTCTGTTTATATCTCCTGGCTCACCCATCTCCTCCTGCTAATATTTTATTTATTGCATCCTGATCCTAACAAGTGAGCTTCTTCTCCAATCACTGATAATTAGAGTGGGTGTCTCTCCAGAGCTTGCATGCACATGGATCCAGACAGAACATAGATGTGCTCTGCAATTCACAGCCAGTATTGTGTCCGCATAGATTGTCTGAAGACCAGAGCACTCGAAGAGATGTACTTTACCCACAAGTCCAGGCATCAGCAAGAAGAATTAATATTGCATTTCACTGAAAGCAGAAGATAACAAAAAGACTGGCCAAGCCTGTGTATCGATGTGGCAAAAACAATACAAAAGAACACACCTAAGGGGAGCTATTTCTCTTCCCCTCCCTCCAGCCTGTTTCAAAAAGCAGGCTACTGGCTCAGGGTTGAACCTTGTGGATCTCCAAGTCATCCCTCTGACTTTGATATTGTCAAGAAGTCTTCCCAGCTAAAAAATACAGGGTTTGAGTTTCCTTTTCAGGGTGAATCCATGGTTGGTACTCTTTTTTTTTTTTTTTTTGCATCTTCAGGACAGAAGTGGAGAGCATGAGGTGAAGCTGGGAATGTAGAATGGGGGCACTTGTCAGGAGCTAGGTAGTGGTTGTGGGCTTTGCTGTAAAACCTAAATGAAAGGGCATTTCCAGAAGCTAGAAAGATGGTACTGCAGTCCAAGGAAATGCCTCCAGAAAACAAGCAGTAAATCTTGTTCCCTGTATAGAAGAAATCGATATTGGTATTGGACCAGGGACATCAGAAATGGCAGAATGGACTTTCATACTGGAAAAAGTATTTACAATATAGCACATCTTAGACAAGTGAATAGAGCTCTATTTCACCAACTGAATTCAGTCATTAAACAGAATTAACAGCAGCCATTCCTCATCCATTGCAGAAGAAGATAAGAATACTTTGGCCAACCGTATGTATCAGTGCAGAAAAGGCAACTCAAAGGAGGTCCTTCTAAGGATATCTTTCTATGTTGATGTCAGCTAAGTAGGCTCATTTCCAGGGAAATAGTTAAAATGCAAGCAGCAGAAGCTATGTGTAGGAGCTGGTAGCAAGTCAGGAGTTGCTCAAAGCAGGATTTAAACTTCTGACCTTCCAGCTCTGGGAACGAAGAGGTTGGGGGGGAATGAAAACAGTAGAGGTGGATGGGGAGTAGGGGAGAAGGTCATAAATCTTTTCATTCCCCCACAAGTATTCACAGTGACATGAACGAGTTGTTCCCCACCAGTGATGCTGCAAAAGATGAGGAGCTGAGCAGGTGGGCTGCAGGACAGGGTCTTGAGTAGACTTCACAGAGCAGCTCTTCAAAAGGAAAAAACAAATGAGTGATTTGCGAGTCCAGCTCCAGCCAAATCACCTTCTGCCACCAAGAGAGTCCTGGCAATTTAAAGAGGCAGAATCTACCACCTCTAGCATTCCTGCACGGGGGATGAGGGCTATGTGCTCCTTGGTGGATGGTAAGAGTGCGGTGCTGTCATTTATCTCCTCACCAAAGACTGTATTAAAAATAAAAGCTGAAAAGCCACATGCACAGTGGGCAGAAGGCCAAGGGTCTTGCTCTTTCTCACTTTACAAACATAGCATTGGAGACACTAAATATCAAAGGGCATTGCTTAAACTGTCCCACATACTTGGCAGGGTTGGTGGGGAGAGGGTTAACACCTGGCTCTGAGGACAACATGAAAGCCAAAGAAGGTTCTTTCTCAGCAACATGCTGGCTCATTCCAAGTTCCTCAGTGGAGAAATCAGGTGGTTTGCTTTTGGCTATCCTGATGGACTTCCACCTGGCTGGGATTCAGTCAGTCATGACAGAGTACACCAACATACACACCAGCTCTTGACACTAGACTTCCCCCTCCTTGCCCCAGGTCCGAGGACATCTTGCAGAAAGACCTTGCACATGAATGGTTCTGCCCTGCTGCAGTGAAAGTTTGAAAAGCAAGCACACTATTTCTTCCCGTGTGTCAGCACACAGATCTTTATGCCCTCTGCCAAAGTCCCGTTGTCCTGTGCTCAGGCAACTCAGAATAGGTCACAAATTCGAGCAGTCCACAGAAAAGAGCAGGTGCAGAACACATGCACACTAGGTCCTGCTGGGGCCAGTGACAGAATGGTGTGGAAGAAGAGGGCTGTTGTTAGCTGGGGTTGTTATATTAAGTATTATTGCATGGCTTGTGTGTTTTTCAAGTTCAAGAGTGAGCCTGGAACTGGGGCCA
The DNA here is from genome assembly GCA_027560015.1 of Chloroceryle amazona. Classification (NCBI taxonomy): domain Eukaryota; kingdom Metazoa; phylum Chordata; class Aves; order Coraciiformes; family Cerylidae; genus Chloroceryle; species Chloroceryle amazona. The sequence goes on along the minus strand of JANHFX010026650.1, from coordinate 18,596 downwards.
TCTAAAAGAAACAAATACTGTCAGGACAGCTGCCTCGTGTTTATATCCCTGTTCCCATCAAGGGCATCAAAAACATTGCTTGCAGGGAGGGAAACCAAGGCACCAGGAGGCTGTGCAACTCACATGGGGCCACACAACTGGTCAAGAGTCCAGACCAGAATTCCTAGACTACATTCCCCCAGGAAATAAATGTGCACAGAAACAGAGCAACTCACTTAAAGGGTTTCCCATCCCCTAATGGGGAGCAAGCAAAGAAAAAAAGAGAATTGCAACCACTCTGCAGTACCAGGTAAAGCCAAAAGGTGCACGGCCATGAGGGTAAAAGAGACAAAAGCAGCTGGGAAGTTTTGGCAACAGAAACTTGTTTTTTGCAAAACAAGCGAACCCCAAGGAAAGCCACGGACTTGCAGCACTGTGCAGGAACAAACGGTCCCAGATCTCAGCGGCCTCCTCTTCCCATGCTTCCATCTTTGTGGAAGTCTTGGTTTTTGACCATGCCTTCGGTGCAGTAATTGCTGCGAGTTCCTCGAGTTTTCCAGGAACCAGACACTCGAGGGTGAGGGTTGAATTCTTTTTATCTGAGCATCTGCTGCCATCAGGTGGCAAACGCTGCAATAACATCCAGAGCCTCCCAGGGCAGCCTCGGCAGAGGAACAGCCCGGGTCACAGTGAGGACCCAGGTCCCTGGGGAGCCCAGGCAGTGTCCGGAGGACTTAGCTTCTGGAAAAAGGGAGGGAGGGAGCTGCCTCCGGCTTCTCTGGGCAGGGAAAGACCTGGGTGAATCCCAGACACAAACCAGCTGCTGCAGGAAACACCAAGCACACCGAGGGCTGAAGTCAGGACACTTGGTTAGTCCAAGTCCACTCCCCCCATCCCTTGGTCTTCCTTCAGATGTGTATATTCCTTTGTATTTCACCACCCCTGCAAGGTGGAAGAGGGAGTTTCTGGGGCCAGCACTCCAGTAGCCAAGAGGCACTGAAGCGGCAGCTTTGCCAAGTCCCTGCAGTCCAGCTGGGCACAGGAATGCATGCCAGGGACATCAGCCAACTGTTCATGTTTTCTTTTTTACAATCTTGTAAATAAAAATCAGCCAGACAAGAATCCTGGAGGCCCAGCCAGAAACAGTCCAGTCCCCCATCATCTGAGATCATCCGCTCTACATGACTCAGGACTAAGTCTGGCACATACAGAAATACAGAGCACTGCAGTCTGCAGGTACACTGCACAGCAGCCTGTTAGACTGTTGATAAAAAAAGAAGCAGCCACATTCCTAGACACTCCGAGATGCCAGAAAGTTAATATTCCTCAGCCAATAATAAAAAGCCAGACATCTCCTTAAGATAGGGACCTTACCCATTGCAAAGGCTTAGACTTCACAAGTAGTAGCACAAGATGTGCAAACCCACATCTTCACTTTCCAAATGTTGCAACAAAGGCTCAGCTCTTCATCTCTGGTGTCCCAGTACCCGAGAGCAAACACAGGACTGTGCAAACTGACATCTGCACTGTGCAAACAAGCTCTTCATTTTACAGAGATTCCATGTTTCAGTAGAGTATCATCAGCATTTCTCTTAATTACTTCAAATAAATCCAGCTGAACTCACCAGCATTTCTACTGCTTTAAGGCGGTGAAACCACAATAAAGAGATGCTCATGCTCCAGTCTGTTACTGGTCAGCACTGGAGACTAAAGTGTTACGTAACTGCTGCCTCCTCCAAAGCATCAGCTCTAGAGCATTAGGGGCCAGATCCACATCACATAACTACAGGACCTTAGTAGCAGAACAGAAGGTGTAAATAACCCCAGAGAGCTAGGTTCAAATCACATCTAAAATCATGGGATTTGCAAATTCAAATCATGGGACTGCAAATTCTGTAGCCACTAGGATTCATGGGTCTCAAAACCCTTTACTAAGTTCTCGTCCATCTACATTGCACAAATACAAGGACTAGAAATCCATCTTTCAAAGCACTTCTGAAAAAAACAAACACAGAATTTGCCTCCCCGGGGAAACCAAGCCCTGGGATCTGTGGCAGAACCCAACACCACCTGGACAGATGGGCAGAACCACCAGCCCAGGCCCGGAGGGACAAATGTATCCTTCAATAGGCCATTAAGTAATTTGCCACGAAAGCCAAAATGCTGTTTGAGAGCAAGGAAAGCCTGGAGTTGCAGGGAGGATTGCAGCAACCCAGATCCATTGTCAGAACTGCCATCAACACCGCCCTGTGCCTCTTAGCCTCTCGCTGTCAGGAGCACTACAGCAATGTCACCTCAAAAGGAAGCCCAAGTGAAAAGAAAATGAAATGCCACCACTTCTAGGTGGTGCTGGCAGGAGCTAGAGAAGTCACACTGATATGGAATAGGGAATGTATAAAGAAGGTGTTATGTTTTGTACTTGGGTGTGGCACCTCTTTACCCGATTTCCTCTTTAACCACACAGGAGGGGGTACAGCAAGACAATTTCAAGCTGACACTGCAGAACATGGTTATCTACAAGCAGATGTTACTTCACTGAGATGACTTCGAAAATCCTCCCCCCTCTTTGTTAGGGACTCTGCACAGAACTCCTTTACCCAACCCCCAAGTCACAAGAGACTGTCCCAGTGCACAGAGAGGACCAGGGGAGTCCTGTCCCTACTCAGCACACATTGTTGTGTGTCCCACTATTAAGGCCCCTTAGTTCTTTCCACCCTTTGCACTCAAGAGCCCGACTGTACACACCTTACGCAATTTCTTCTCCCTCTCCTTTATGCTCCCAATTTCTCACTCCATCTGACACACCTGCTTAAAAAACAAATGTGGTCCTATCACCTCAGAACAATACATTTCAAATAAGCATATAAAAGACCTTTTATTGACATGAATAAATTGATTGTGACCATTACTTTGTAGCTGCTTCCCACAGAAAAAGCCTCTCAAAGGCAACCTGAGGCAGGGAAGCAACATTTACATTTAGATGAAGGCATTTCTGTCACAGCATCTCCCAACAGTTTCTGGCTGCAGGTATTGTCTCCAGAAGAAATTAGTAAAGTCAAAGAGCTTTCCTTTAAATAACACAGAAGGAAAAGGGGAAAAAAAATAAAATATTTCTACAGTCCCACTGCAAGCATATTCTACCTGGAGCCACATAATCTGTAGCAAAGCAACGTCTACAGGTGAGAGGAGAACAGTACCATCACAGCAGGGACAAACAGCAAAAAGCTTGTCTAGAAACAGCTTTTTTCCAGTACAAACCCTTTTAAAACGCCCTGCTTCGTGTGAACCAACAGGTACCGAGGTTTCTATCACCAGGCTGAGAACCTCCCTTACACACAGATACTGGGCTAGATGCAGGGCTGCTGTGAAATGCTGTAGTACCACCACACATTTACACCATGTAGGCTTTACCTCCAGCCTTTACTCGGTTCATTACACTCTAAGTCTTCAAGACATCTGACAAATGAAAGGCACGGTACATTGCTTCAGTACTGACAGAGTGGAAGGGCTTTGCAAAGGTACCTATTTTAATGTTTTGTTTTGTTCCCCCCCCTCAGTGAACACAGATCTGACAAGGATTTTCACTACCCTTGGCATCCATGTCCCCAGTCACCATGAAAATGTCAGTGAACAACAACTGACCCATGTTTTTTTCTGCTGCTGCTCTTAGAAGGCTTGTCTGTGCTAGAAATTAGTCTTCTTTCAGCACTACACATCAGTTACAAGTAAAACCAATGAAATTCTGGTTTGCTGTCTTAGCTACTGTAAAGGAATATGCATCTTGCAGTCAGCTGGGGAAGAAAACTAAAGTACATCCACACCCCTAATCAGTGTCACCTAAAGTAAAACTCAGCACAGACCAGCCTTTAATACAAGAGTTTGATAAATGAAGGAGGACAGAGAAATTACAAACCTTCCAGGTGCAGCACGTTCTCCCGGTGAGCCAAAAAAGCAGATCAAAAGAGGGCAAGAAACCAAAACCCCTCATTAATGGTTTCAAAGTAAAGAAAAGATGTGCCATAGATTCCAAGAGAGGATACAGCCAGGGGATTATTTGTCATCTGAATGAATTAGTCCTTACAGCTCAGTGCCACCCTTGAGACTTAAGTCTCTCTGCACAGATTCCAAGTCTAAGGTCAACTCAGAATGAGTTACAACCTACACAAATGCAGACAAAGCTTCCCCATATGCTGAGGCAGCTGTAAAAAACTTCCCAGCTGCTCTCCTCACAGCCTGCCTTCACCTGGAGGGTCCCTGGACATCAGAGAGAACAGGCACGTGATGGAAGTTTTAATTAAAAGCTGTTTTATTACAAGTGGTGAGACACTTCACAGTAGCCCTATATCAACCCCTAGCATTTTACAAACCATTTCAGTTCTGTACCACAAGACACAACATGTTTCCTCCCCTCAAAAAATGGCTATAGGAACATGTGCAACATAGTAAGACCTTGCTGGCAGATACACTGAACATTGTGCAGCTTTGGCAATTAGAAGACTTAGGGCTGAACAGATCCTTTCACAGAAAAAAAACAAACAAAACAAAACAGTAAGAACACCCAGAGAATTCATGTATTTCAAAATGGACACTCTGACTATTAAATAATTCCCTCTGATATACTTCTTCTCACCTTACTTCCAATGAATTGTCACAAGACACTCCCTCAGTGACAAACCCCTCAGCATTATGAAGAGCTGAAGCTCACTGGAGCTACTTGGGGAAGCTGAGTAGGGTGCTCCTTTACTCCCTCACTACTAAGTAGCCTCTCGTGCTTCTTAAAATACTGCCAAGGATATCAGATTTTATTTGCTACCATGTAAAAGCATTAAGTCATGAAGGAAGGGACTAGAGAGAAGCCAAAAGAAGGATAAACCATCAGCAGTTAGATGACAATAAAACAATCCACCACAGAGGGAGGAAAATCCCCCATGAAGCCGTGGCTGAGTATTTGGAAAGCGTACGTTCAGCCGTGTTACCAGGCCAAGAATACCAGATTCCGTGTCACTGCCTCGTAATTAGGGCTCATTCCAACAAGCTGCAATGGCAGAGAAATTTTCATCTTACAGCTTTGACTAATAGTCTGTTCCAGCAAACCCAAGACCCCAGGCAAAGTGAAATACAACTCCACTGACATCACGCACAGCTATTTTGCAAGGCCAGTGCATCAATTTATTCCGTAATTTCTCGCCTGTACACATGTTCCCTGGTGCAGGAAACTCAGCCTTACAGCTACAGCAAGAGACAGGAGAGTTCACAAGCTAAGCAACAACTCTGCAGAGCACGCTTCTTTCTGGTGACATTGCCACAGGTAAGGACGTTGGACAAATATTTAAAGAGATAAATAATGAAATGGAACTGCAACAGGATTCAGAAACCGAGAAGATCCAAAGTCATCCAGTAAAAAAAAAACCCTATCAAGTAACAAGACTGACTGCTTGAATCTTTTTGCAGTCTTGCACTTTGACAACTACACTTCCGAGTTACCCTAAGCGTGCTTTGGTGTAAGGAAAGCACACTATTTCCATAGTGTTAATAACCAGTAAAATTATGCTTACATTGAAGCTGGGCTTGAATTAATTGCCCTAAAACTTACATATTTGATTTCTAAAAGCTGAGAGATGCACAAGCAATGGAATTATGAAATCCTGGATGTGACTTCTACCTGCCAAGTGTCCTCCACTCACCAAGTGCTATTTTTCACAGTGACTTTAACCCTTCTGCAGAGCAATGAGAGATTAGCCCAACCCTTCCACTACTCATCCAGCTAGAAAGAGAATTTCAACAGCATTTACTGGGAAAACTCATTTCTCATATTTGTGAGCCCCACAGAAGACGTGCTTACGTTGTGTCAGAAAGCATTCCCCAGCCCGGGGCCACAGGGTGACCCTTCTTAGAACAGAATATTGCAAAACATCTGAAAGTTTACGCAGATAAATGTTGGGATTTTTTTCTGCCTGTTTTCTTTTTTTTTTTTCTTTAGGGAAAGAGGATGTGGAGTAGGAACAGGACAGAGAAGCGCAATCTTTTTATTTGTATTTCTAAATAGCTGAATTTGCAGGGCCCAAGTTACTGCTTCCACAGAGATGAGCATTCTTAAAGAACAAAAAAAAGACCCTGGGTAAATTGTCCACTTGGGATTTGCGGTTTGCATGTTATCTCTTGCTCCAGGGTAGTTTTGCAAAGTCAACACCATGAGAAAAATCAGGCTTAATTACCTTGCATTAAAGGAACCAAGCAGAACAGCAGTTTGCAAAGGATGCCTCATACACCTGGGGCACCCAAAAGGCTCTTTCCTCCAACACCAGACACTGAGAATTTCTGTTCAGACTCAGGGTGAGAAACTACCCTGGGAAGAAGACCCCGTACAAACATCAGCAAGGCTTTCTCAAGCTTACCTGTCACCAGGAAGGAAGAAAAAACATCTGAGACCATCGAAGCTGGAGCAAGCAGCAGCAGCAGACCAGGACACATGGGAGAGCACCTGCCACAGCAACATGGATGGAACTCAGCAACCAGAACGAGCCCCTGGCTTGCAAGGGCTGCCTCGGGGACCAAAGGATACCAGTCAGGAGGAGCACGGAGGGAACCAGCTCCTCTGGGGAGCAAGTGAGGGGCAGAGGGGAAGTCAGCTCCCTTAGAGAGCAGGGAATGCTGCCCCAGGGGCCAGCAAACCCCAGGGGCCAGCAAACCCCAGGGGCCAGCAAACCCCAGGCAGACAGCCCCAGCTGCTCTCAAAAGGCTCCACAACTCCCTCCCACCCCCTTCTTGCCACCCTGGAGCAGAGAAGGCTGTTACCTGCAGCCCACCATCCCACCTGCCCTCAGTGCCCCTTCCAGAACCTTCTGGCCCAGCACCCCCTGTGCACACGGCCCTAACGAGCAGGTGCCGCCCCCTCAAACAAGGCACCTTGAAGCTCTTCAGGCCCAAACCTAACGCACCGGGAGCTTCCAGAGAGGTCAGGAGGGACCTCAGAGCTGCTTCTTATCCATGTGCGAAAGGAGCAGCAAATCAAACTGTTACACAAAGCACCTGGCTCCACCCAGCACCACCTGCTCTCCATCTGCCTCAAAATGGAAGGCATTAAAAAGCCACCCATGGCCCAGGAAGGACCGAAACCCCACTGCCCAGGGTGCTTTTCACAGCTGACGTGACAGCAGAGTGCAGTCTGGTAACGTGCACCTACAGCCCCACGATAGGAGGATTCTGGCCTTCACCCTTCGAGTGGCAATGAATCATTAACACAAGACCACTACTGCAATGGGAACTATTACTGTTCAATTTATGCAGTAATAAAAACCCTCCTGGGCCTTGTCCCTGTAGGATTCATCATTTTAAGTCTGGAAACAGGAACTGTAGCGAGAAAGGGAGGGCAGCCTAAGCTTGTTCAAATTCTACGTTAAGTACAAGGAATTAAAGTGCCTAAGGAAACGTCAAAATAAATACCAGTGTCAGAAAAAGCACTTTCAGGAGCTATTTCCAGTAGACAAGAAATGACCTTACCCTTATAAAATGCCACAGGGTATAAATAGAGCAGCCTCTTCAGATATCCAGCTCCAAACTCCCATGCAAGTTGTCAGGAATACTTCTCCACCTGCTCCAAGCACACTCGAACAACAGGGCACTCGTTTCTCACTACAGAGCCCTAATCAGCTTGAACTGCAGCCAAAATACCTATTTCTGAAAAATCATAGATCTAAACCAAAGCAGAACCAGAGCAAGAATGCAGCTTTCTCATCGCCTTTTTGACCATTTATTCGCTAAAGATGCTCGTCACCTCCCTCTGTGACATCAACGTTTCTCTACGTTTTGCAGATATTGTTGATCAGGAACTGCAAATCTGGAACGCTCACAACAATCCGTTATAATCCTCCGAGCTGGAAGACAGGGAGCTGCTACTGATGTACACACACACACAAAATCAGCACAGTTTGAAAGCAAACGTTAGCTTTTCAGCAGAAAATGAATGAACAGTGAGTTGCTGCGCATCTTCCTCTCTGCAATTATCACCCCCCTGGAATGCACCTCTTGCCAGCTCTGTGTCTGTTGCATTCGAGATGACTCTACAGGCACAAAGTAACATCTCTTCTGAAAGGAAGGTGCGTGAAGAACTCGGCTGCTGGGGTAGATGTAGTGTTTTATACGTAATTTCAACCTTACACTTCATGAGTCATCAAGCCTCACTCTCCCTCGCGTGTCTTCTGACTACCTTTGGTTCACAGGTAAATCGGAAAGCAGATGACAGCATGCAGCCTTTCCTATGCTGTTGAAACCAGGGGAATTGTCTTCTCTGGTTGAAAATTTCTCACCTTGCCACTCTTATTTGGCTGACACAATAGGAGCTTATGCACACACTTCATTTTAGCTACTTGTTTGTGCTCAGGCAGATCAGTGACCGCAATAAATTACCACTGTCAAAAAAAGCCCCCTAGTCACGACAGCCAAAACATCCTCACACACTCATTCTTATTAATTTTGCTGATTAACTTATGGAAAAATATGATTAAAGTTCTGCTGTAGGCTCCTAGAGCATAAATGTGCCTCAGAGAGACAGGCTACACTATGGAACTGGACATGATGTTGGTGGTTTGCGTACTGTGTATTAAAAATTAGATGACCTCAGAAGAAAATAAAGCCAAGAAAGACAAAACAGCTTTGAAATAGACAAGATGGCCGTGCCAGCATCCCGTATTACCCCAGATGAAAACAACTCTTTTCCCACTAACACCAATCAACAGACACATTTCTCTTGCAGGCAAAACCTGGCTGCTGTAGTGTAGCTTGGTTTTATTTATGTCCACAAATATTTCAAAAAAATTACAAAATACTCAAATGGAGAGAACACAGAAGTCACGATTTCTGGGTTTCTACTCTGTTTACACTGTGTTATCCCATGGCAAACTACTCATATATACATTAAGCTTCAAGATATATATAAATGTAGCAGTCAGAATGTACACTCTGCTTTAACGGTGCAGTGAAACAAGCTCAACCATGACGACATAGAACAAGAGAGACGTTTCAAAGAACACTAAAGCAAAATTAAAAAAGAAAATTTTCAAACCAGAAAAGGAAAAATAAGAAAGATTTCTTAAAGAAAATCAAAAGGTCTGGGTTGTTTTAACAGGGCATCAAACACCAAGATGGCTTCAAAAACCACTGTGGGTAAAGTTGTAGTTAATCATTAGTCTCAAATGGAAGAATTTCAGTGCTTATTTGATGATGTGAACAAAGAAGCCGCCCCTGAATTATCCGAATGCTTTTCTCAGGGGGGGGGAAAAAGCTGAAAAAGAAGAGATTACTGAATAGCTTTTGAACACACTGAAAGCTTCCGCTGAAAAAAATAAAATAAAATAGAGAGGACCATGGGAGGCAATTAGGTGTTTTTTTTTTTAAGCAAAACTATAGCTAAAAATAAAAGCAAACTCCTCCTACTCCCAAATTCCACATATTAAAAATAAGGAGGGAAGGTTTAACTGAAATGTGTACGATTAGACCTTTAAAGTAAAGGGAGTCAGACTCCCTCTGTTGAGCAGACCAATCTCTCTAGAGCTGCTCCACCAGCAAAAGCCAAAAATGTTACTTAGAAGAAAACCTTTCCACCTGCTCACTGCACACAGTGACTGAAGAAGCCTTCACCATCCTGAATTCTAGACTGACCTGGTGGTTTCCCAGTCTCAGAAGCACTAGCTCTGCCTCCTAATACCTCCACAGAGAGCTGATGGAACCGATTAAATGCTACAGCAGATCTTTAGCACTGAGAAATCTGGAATGGAGGACAGAAGAAAAAGGAAGATTAACATCAGATGAAACAGTCCTCCCCTCTCTCTCTCCTATACACTCTTGCCTTAAGTGGACCTTGGATACCCCGATGCGTATCTTAACGGGTAAATTGACATTACTGTCAGACAGTAATCTTTGGGCACTGATGTTGGTTCGAGATCCGTGAGTTGGATGAAGCACTGTGCATGCCCTGCCTTCCATCCGAACGTATGATTAACTACAAGTTTATCAAACATGGCTCAGTACAGTCCTATAACACAACCATCACACTGAACAGTCTACAATAGCAGAGAGAGAGCACTCGTGAGTTAAGAGAGAGAATGGGGGGAAGTTATGCACCAGCAGAAAAAAAAGTGGCCAGCAGATTCAGATGTCCACTGGTTGCATCACCCTCTGCTCTGGCAAAGAAAACCCACGGAAAACAAAAATAGTTCTGCCTAGACAGTAAGCAGAGCTGTCTCCAAAATAATGCTCACTGGCCTTCTGCATATCCCTCTCCTTTTACCCTCCACATGGGAACTACCCAACAGGAGTCTTTCTGCCCAGACCTGTTGTGTTGGGAGTCAGTAAACGTTACTGTCCATACATCTGGTTAATCCCAAAGCAGTAAGTTCCTGAGATACAGAACACTGGTGGCAGTTCAAAAGTTTTTGCTTACAAAACCAAAAGGAAAACAGTTAATGAGAAATACAGACCGGTCTTTGCAAAACAACTTTTAAGAAGACTAAGTGGCCTTGGCCACTTTTGTTAAGAACGTTATCAAACCTAAGAGGCCCGAGAGAGCACATCCTCCAAAAATATGCACATGCATACAAAATTCTGGCTGTACTAGTCTGAGCCACGGAACATTTTTAAAAAGATTTTAGAACAGATTATTTTTTTTCAACTTTTGCCTGAAGTCTAAAACCAATGGAGTTAGCTTAAGTTTTCAAAAGGTAATAGGAAAGAAGTGTATTATGGCCACACTGAAAAATACCCCTTGAAGCAGGCATCAAAAAGGTAAGCTAGTTCCAAGGGACATCTGTACTGCTGAGAAACCCAACTCAACAGAAACCATCTGCAGAACAGAGAGATGTAACACGAACAAAAAAAACCCCAAACAACCAAACCAACCAAAAAACCAAGAACAGAAACAGTCATTTGCAACATTATCCCTGCAGCTCCCTTTAATGCTTATTGTTGATATCAAACCAAATTTCAAGCTTTTACCCATTTGAAATTATTGATACCCATCATTCCCTTTAATTAAAGGGATAATTATATATATATTTTTTATTAAAAAATCAACTCTGTATTCTGTCAATACCAGGTAGGAATTCACAATTTGTGATGTTACTGAAAATCAAGATAAATGTTTCTGGAGTTTTGTTTTGTTTTGTTTCTCCCCTCTACCCAAAAAAAGTTATTTACAGACTTAAAAAGCCATGCTGCAGAACTGAGCTCTCTTTAAAATTATGAAGATTTCCTACAATGTATTAAAATAAAAGTAGATTTTTATTATTATAGCACTTGGATTCAGAGCTTGTTATGTCACCTACTTGCAATCCTTGTTTTTTTTTTAAAATAGCTATAGATGCATTGAGTGTCTCTTCACGCACAGTGACTTGTGTTGTGAACCTGATTCTAGCACCTACTCAAAACAAACTAGTAAGAAAAAAAACCCAAAAAAACAAGATTGCAGGAAGTTCTCTGAATATTCCACACAGTCCTGTATTTTCAATAGGCTTCTGAATACGTTGTCATGCAGGGAGACCCACACCAGTCTTGAGAAATCTTCTCTACAAATGAACACTATGCTGATAAGTCTCTACTTGTTGGGTGGTTGTTTCTGTTTTAAATATATAAAGAAATCTTTATAAGATATTCTTTTCCTTTTGTAGCTCTTATTGTATGTAAAAATGTTCCACTCCTTCCCAAGGACTGGGGTTTCCATAGCCAGCATTACAAATAAATAATTTATTACAACTGTTTGTCGCCTTCTTTCTTCAGTCGACTGAAAGAGAAAGAAAACTCATTTTAACAACACGAAGGTGGCACGTCACTTCAGAGATCATTTGCCTTCCTGCTACCCTCACCCGGCCGCCCTAAAAGGAACAGAGGTTGCAACAGGACTTGTGAGCTTTCAGCACAAAATGAGAGCCGTTGTAACAGCAGCGATAACGCCGTCTGCGGTGGGAGGAGGTGGTGACCTTCTGCTACTGAAGCGCTCCGTACATGTGAGCAAGATGACTCATGCCAGCTCTCCAAGCTTTAGCTTTATCTGCAGCTGCAGATATGACAGCCAGCTTCAGGCAGACTGGCTGCCCCCATGGCACGAGGCCAGCAGGCAGCTCTGGAGAGCAGAGCCAAGGACTGAAACATCAGAGCAAAGCACAGCCAGGCAGGTGTTTAATACGCTGCTTCCTGCGTATCCTTGCTACCCGCAGACCCTTGCTAGGTGTTGGTGGCTTTTTCTTCTTAGCTGACGTATCGTCAGTTGTACCATCAGTGCCAGACAGGAACTAAGGTGGTGTCACATCAGCAGAGAACCACTCTACTGTCAACACCACAGAGCGTTCTGGGAGGAAAGAACTCTCATGATCCATCTAGGCATTCTCAGCTGGAAATGCAGGATCCGTGTTATTCACACATTTCAACTTCCTATTTATTGCCTTCAGTCATTTCTTAAGATTTACTGGATTCCTCCCCTCTCCTCATTCATAAAGCTCTACCCACCTTTCTCCACTGTTGCCAAGGAAGAGAGACGTGGAATCAGCCATCGTATATCGCACTAAACACCCCCTCAGAGGTAATTCTGCAATACGAGACTCAAAGAGTCTGCATCCTGTGCCAATAGTCTGGACCTAGCTTCCCATCTGCCCTAACATCTATGCCCAAAGATAGGTCTTAGTACAGCTACACCATCTTCCATAACTGCATCAGGACAGCAACTCAGCACACATAAGGAAGGCAGTAATTGTAAAGAAAGAAGACGGAATGTGGAGAAAGAGGGAGGAAACTGTAGCACCCCCACATCTCCAAAAGCCTTCACTGCACCTCTCACCTGTAATAATCTTCCTGACTTGGTAGATGACCACCATGCATGTGAGGATGCCCATGCAACCACTGCTGCTCCATTGCCAGTCTCTGCAGCTCTGCTGACTGGGCATGCATGGCCTGCAGCTGGTGGGCCGCTGACATCGGAGGTGGAATGGCACCAGGCAGGTCTCGTGGGTAAGGAGTACCTAAGAGAGAGAGAGATGCCCATCTTTAGACACTTGTTTGTTCTAAGGTCTGCAGAGAGTCGGCCTGTGAAGCTTTCTGTTTTCTTTTTTAAACAAACCAACCAACCTTTGGCTGTAACCCAAGTTATAGCTCAACTCCACCAACCACCAACTCCCCTCCCAAGAACTGCTAAGACTCAGAAGAAAAGATGACAATTCAGATCAAGAGCTGAACTTCATAAAGGACCACAAAATCCTCTCACCAAAGACTGGATGTCGAAGCATTTCATGCTCATGAGGTGGCTGCCCTAGCAATGGGTTGGGGATGGTCCCAGGTGGGTAGGGAAAGCGTGCCAAATGGGGTCCAGCTGCTAAAGGATCCACCAGTGGATGAACAGGTCCTGCTGAACCTTTAAAAGAAGGAAAGAAAGAAAACAATCAACTGCTTTGGGAAGCATCACTCACTGCTGGGAGATCAAAAGCCCTGCCAGACTTGAACTGGATCAGCACTTGGCCTAACCGGCATGGACTTGCCAGGAGCTTAGGCTCCATCCATTCAGAAACACACTTTTCTATCTCGTGACATTTGCTTACCTGTCTTAACTGCTAAAGCAACAACCCAGCACTTTCAATTTCTACATGAAAAAGAAATCCACCAAGCTATAGGGAAAAAGAGACTGATGACATTTAGATATTCTTTCCCCCAAAAATCTCTCCTATTTCCCCTTTATACACATAAAATGGAAGAATCACTTGCATAAGGTGACATTGTCACCATCCTTGTGTGGAGAGGGACGTCTGTAGACAACCTCTCTGATGCCACTTCACCAATATAATGAGAAAGCCACTGGCAAAACCCAAAGGAAAAAAAACCTTACTCATCAGCTCATGTGAAATCTCTGCAGGTTAAGGTGGGAGCAGACTGCAGAGGCACCGCCAATGGAAGGAATACAACACAGCTAATGCAATTCTCCCTTGGCCGTTACCTGCTCCAGAGCAGAAACAGGGGATCATTTCATAGGCTGTTGTCCTGGTTTGGGTGAAAACAGGACTAATTCTGTCCAGTGATTTTACTTTTCAGTTCAGTACTTCTAATTAACAG
>JANHFX010026645.1:82234-93436 GCA_027560015.1 Chloroceryle amazona | reverse complement strand
CTGCTCAGTGACATCCAATGACAGGACAAGGGGCAGCGGGTGCAAGCTGGGACATGGGAGGGTCCATGGAAACAGGAAGAGAAACTTTTTCATAGTGAGGGTGACAGAATTGGCCCAGGCTGCCCAGGGAGGGTGTGGAGTCTCCTGCTCTGGAGACTTTCCAAACCCACCTGGACATGTTTCTGTGTGACCTGCTCTAGGTGACCCTGCTCTGGCAGGGAGGTTGGACTCGATGATCTCCAGAGGTCCCTTCCAGCCCCTGCCATTCTGTGAAGGGTTGATGGCAGCATAACTGGAGCTCACTGGTGAAGTCCCATCAGCAGGCGGGAGGCGAATGGTGCTGAGTGCCGCGGTGCTGTGGCCCCGCTCAGTCGAGCTCGCTGCCACTTGCAGCCTTCCCTGAGAGGAATAGAAAAGCTACTTTCTCAGTCTCTGACCAGAATGTATGATAAGGCTCGATGTCAAAAAGGGCAAGATTGGGCTCACAGCAATTATGGCAGAGGCATACTGGTTTCCTTGACAACCAGATTGAGGATTCTTTGTGATTTATTATTTACCACTTGAAATTCTCATTCTCTGATTTAATTAGGGAGAGAGATTTCCTTACAGTCCCCTCCCTTCCAGATTTGAATACCTCCACGCTGTTGTTAGGAACAGCTACACCGATGGCAAACGGAGGTGGCTCTAAACCAGCTACAATTAGGCTCAGCATTTAGAGCTTGGAATTTGAGTAACTGAAATTCAGTGCATATTATGGTGGGTGATGACTTGTTAATCTGCATTTACTAGCAGGGATAATAGACACCTGGACTCACCACCTCCCCTCCCGTCCTCCCCAGTCTCCCCCTCCCAGTTTTTCAATGGCAAGGGACTGATAACTTCCCAATTGTCCGGAGAGCTGGGAGAAAGATAAAATAGCATCTGCAAGTGCCAGTTTGCCTTGCTTACAAAATTCACATCATTTTTTCTCCTTGAAGGCTTTATTAGCAATATATCAGCCACCGTTGTGTAAACAAAAGTGTATTTTGATACTTGGGAGCTTTTTTACTACTACCAGTTGGATAGTTACACGAGACAGAAATCCTCTGCTAAAATGTGGGAAGTTCAGTTAGTCTGCTCTTAACTTCACTTGTATTTCAAAGAGGCATTTCCCACATTCCTAAAGCATCAACTGAATCGTGAGCTGTTCTAAATTTAGGAATTCAGAATAGTTTTTTGAACACAATAATATATATATAATAGAGATTATTTTATTCAAATGTTTCTCCTTATAGATCAAGACTGAAATTTGGTCCTCCAAAGGGCATTTTTTTTCTTCGAGTACTTTCCTAGGTTGCATATTTTTGCTTCTTATTCAGCATGAGATGTCTGCTGCATTTAATAAAATAAAATGAAGGTCACAGAAGATCACTAGTTTTTCCCTAATGTGTCCCAATAGATGACTGGGAAAAAGGTAGGGATTGAAATGAGTTGAGGATCCTCCGTGCAGACTACGTAGAAAACTTGCGTCACTTTTTAATTATTGGGAGAAATTTGAGTTTTAATTGTGTTTATTTCACTCTGTGTAGTCTTTCAGCTGTACCACCCCAGTGCTAATTACGAAAGTTTATACACATTTTGTCATCTTTCCCGTGGGGAGTTCCTGAGGTGAGTCAATAGGTGTTGCTCTTCCCTTGGTGGGCTGTATGTGAAGCTCATTGAGTCGATAAAAAGACTTGGAGTGACCTGAAGGCTCTGGTGTCGAGTCCTGGCTCACTAATGCACCAGTGCCCCATTAGGCTGTAGAAGGAGACTGACTGTTGAAGGTGCTTCTTTAAAATGGAGTAGTCTAATGAAGCTCATTAATGCATTTTTCATTAGAACAAGAATATCGAGTGTCCAGGTTAAATTCTAAGGAATCCATCCTGCACGCATTGGGGTTAATGACGAAGCTCCCGATGATATTAGTGATGCAGGATGAGAACTTAATTGGGGTAATTAAGATTCTGCTTACCTAAAATTCCCTATTATTTTCAAGTAGATAAAATATTACAAAATTACTACTATCAAGAGTTGTATAATGTTGGATCTCAACACATCCTTCAGAGATGACAGCATTTCAGTGGGAGATGATACTGTCTCTGTATTTTGCATTTGATTCATGAAGTACCCTTGTAATCTTCTAGAGGCTTGTGGATGTGAAAACCATCTTGAAAAACAGGGCTCTTTTTTGGTTTGAGAGTTTAAACATTGCCCTCAGTGTGTAAAGGGTGAGTGTCAGGAGGATGGAGCCAGGTTCTGCTTAGCGATGTCCAGTGACAGGACAAGGGGCAATGGGTGCAAACTGGGACGTGGGAGTTACTGAAGAAATATAAGGAAAAACTTTTTCACGGTGAGGGTGACAGAGCCTGGAACAGGCTGCCCAAGGAGGGTGTGGAGTCTCCTCCTCTGGAGACTTTCCAAACCCACCTGGACAATGTGTTCCTGTGTGACCTGCTCTAGGTGACCCTGCTCTGGCAGGGGAGTTGGACTCGATGATCTTTTGAGGTCCCTTCCAACCCTTAACGTTCTGTGATTGATTCTCTGTATTTATAGAGAACATGGGCCATACGTTGCTGAAACCCAGGTAAGGATCTGGACTTCCAATTCAGCAGAGGCAGAGGTGAAAGAGGCACTGCAGCAGTGCCGTGGGGTGGTGTAAATTGCAGAGAATAGTTCCATTAAATGCAGTTTGCCGTAGCGCGGGCTTAGTAAAATCACTCTTTGTACCCAAAGAAGCGCAGCTTGCCTACTGAGTAGAACAGATAGCACATCCAGCTTTAGTGCCTTCCAGGGAGTTTAAAGCCTCTGTTATAAATGATTCTGTCAGGATGCCTCATTTAAATAGTTACCCTAACACCTGCTCATTCCTGCCTCCTTCGGACACCCCTAACCTTCTCCTGCCCTCCCTGGCATCCCTGGCAGATTAAACAACTCCCTCCTCAATTACGCTGCCATAAGGGCTGCTTTGATCACCCTCTGAGCTCGCTCTGGAAAGCAGCTCGATGGCTAAAAGTGAGGAGGGGGACCCTGCGGGAGCAGAGGGTGCTGGTGGGCTGGGCAAGGCTGGCTCTGCTGCTTTGGGATGGTGACTGGAGGAGGAGCGGTCCCCTCTGACTTGCAGGAGCTGTCTGTCAGTTTGTACACCTCAATAATAGATCAGGAAAAAAAAATACCCACAAACCACCAACAAACAAAATCACCCAAAAAAATAACACAACCATAAAGTAAACACAGAGAAAATAACAAATTAACACCAAAAAACAATGAAACATAACCCAAAAAAAAACAAAACCCCAAACAAAGAAACAAAAAGCACACACAAAAATAAATCGAAACCCAACCTACCAAGAAAAAACCCAAACCAAGCAAAGAAAAAAAAAAAAGGAAAGGGAAAACCAAAACAAAGGAAAAAAACCCAAATAATAATATGGAAAAAAACCCACCAACAAAATAGAACCCAAACAACAAACTAAACCAAAGAAACACAAACCAAAAGAAAAAAAAATCACAAACAAAAATCGCCACAAAACCACACACACGTAAAATAAAGGAAAAGCAACCCAACACTTTGGGTAGGAAAGTGACAGTTTAGGTGGTGTGGAAAAAAGTGCAGCGGTCAGATCTTCTGGACTTCACAGCTACCTCCTGAAATACTTGTTTTAGAAGCGTAAGGAAAGGGGTTTTTTAAAAGAAAACTGTTGAGTGGCAAAGTGAAGCACTGTGTGAAATAAGTTAGCGAGGAAATTACCTTCCACATCCGTGGTTAAGGTGCAGCACTTCTGTCTTGCTGCTAAATAAGCAGCTTATACTTGACTGGAGCACCTAACTGATTTTGTTTCCCCCTTTTCTAGTCCTTTCCTTTTTTATTGGTCGTATTAAGATCAATGAAGAACTTTGGAAGCACCAATCTTTCAGCTATTAGATGTTTGCTCCTAAGTAGAGGTAATTAGCAACTGCAAAAGTTGTCCTTTCTGCGTTGTGTTACGCTGTGCCTTCATCCCTTTTGTTACCTTCTAATGTAAATAGCATTAATTATGGAACTCATCACCTAACTATGGAAAATTGTATACTTTTAGTACTCCGGAGAGTTTTGGGGGGATCCTGGTTTTTCATTTATTTCATTGGAGCATTCATTAGCTGCTTCTCTAAAAGCCATAGCATTCTTGCCTCCACATAGTTGGGGACAGACACACAAATTCCAGGATTAAAAACCAGAATCCAAATTCAGAAGCTCTGAATTGAAGTCCAGGTGGAATTCAGCTATCCTGTCACTTGCCTTTTGTGTTTGCCAGGAGGATATGAAGTTCTTTTCTAGGTGATTGACAGTGCTTGGACAGGGTAGCAGGGGGGCATATTTCATGTATTTACCTAGGAAATGGTACCTCCCTTACCATTCTTACTTTCTGCTACCCAGGGAGCGTGTTAGAATTGTGTATAAAAGTTCCTTAGGACTTGTAAAATTGCCTATTTATCGATAAACAATTAAATACCTTTCCTTTCTTCATGCAATTTAGTATTCAGAGGATGCTCTCAAGTATCTCTGCAGGATTATCCCGTGATTCCGGGAATGTGCCAGCACCTTAAGTATGTTGTAAAAACTCTGTCTGGTATATCCATCTCCTTTCTTATAATAGTCTTTTAGAAATATTTCATAGA
Organism: Chloroceryle amazona; assembly: GCA_027560015.1. Lineage (NCBI taxonomy): Eukaryota > Metazoa > Chordata > Aves > Coraciiformes > Cerylidae > Chloroceryle > Chloroceryle amazona. The sequence continues at coordinate 88,759 of JANHFX010026645.1, read as the reverse complement.
AGGTAAGGTCAGGAAGAAAGCCTTTCACTCTGACAGGCATTTTCCAAGATTGCTTTCTGTTCCAGTCTCATATCTATTTGTAGGAATATTTGAAGTGACGGCACATTTACCTCAAAGTCCATTCATCACGTTGCTCTCCTTGTTTTCCAGAGGTCTGACTGTGTTATTTTGCTTTAGCAGTTTCATCCGTGGGATCTTCAGCCTTTATGTTTTGAAGGGTTCTGTTATTTTATTTATCTTTTTTTTTTTTTCCCCTTACTCCTGAGTCCTCACAAGTGTTTTGGAAACTATACTGAATAAAAAGGGGGATTCCTGTGCTATTTGCATACTCATAAGCAGTCCTTAAGTGGCTTACCCTAATGAAAATTAACCACATTCTTTTTCCACTCTAAATTATACTGCGGCAATCGACTGGTTTTAATGAAACAAAAGAGAGTATATGAACTCTTACCTTGTCTCTTGATTCTATTTCTAAAGGATATATAATTTGGTTTCTAAACAATAAGCTGCCCCCTTTGTTATTTGACAACTATCATCTGAAATATTGCCGTGTGGTAGCACAATATTTTAATTAAATCTGTGATTTTTTTTAGCACTAGGCCTGTATTTGGTGTTTTAAACTCTGGCACTTATAGAATAACATTTGAAAGTGAGCCAGAATTCTCAGGGTACCATTTCTAGATTTTAGTGAGATGGAACATTTTGCTTTCTTACACAGATGAGGGTCTAACCCGCTTAAGAAAGCCACGTACCCAGCACACCAAGGGTTATTATTGGCACCCAACATGTTCACCTGCTGGAATGAGTTAACTTCCACTAGTGCACCTATTCCTGAGGAGATGGGACATCTCTGCATGGTTTCCATCAAGCTCTGAAGTGCCATCTCTTCGAGATGGGAATAAGAGAGTATTTCTTTTGTCAGCTGTTCACTCTGAATACTGCTGATGGAAATTCCTCCTTTCTTTCTCCACTTCTCCTCAACGCATGATTGAGATAACTGGAAATCTAAGTTGTTGTCCAAATATGTTTTTATAGAAAATAAAAGAATATTTATTTTTATTCTGCTACCAGTATCCTGTGGAGAGGAAATAATTCAACGGGAAATCCTGTTGACACAACATTTCTGACACATCAGCCTTTGTGCGTCTTACCTCCCTGTTTTGGAGGTTGCTTCTGATTCAGAAGCTTCTCCTTCCTGACAGGTGGTGCTCTCAGAGAGTTCACAGTTGGTAAACTGGAGATAACCTCCAGGATGGGGATTTACAGAGACCATGGGACTCACTTGCCTTGAGAAATTTTGAAGATGCTGTGTATTTAACAGCAAGAAAGAAAAGGGTAGAGTGCTTTCTGCAAGCTGGCAGAGGATCAAGTGTGTGTGATGTGAAGGAAAAAAGGAAGGAGATTCTTGCAGCCTGAGAACAGACATCTGGCTGGCAAAAGAAAAGAAGCATCATTGACAGATGAATACTGTTGCTAGCCGGGGTAATTTTAGATCAAGAGGGCAAAGTTTTGCTCTCATGCATACAGCTCCCACTGAAAGGGATGGGAAAGGTGCACGCATATGAGAATAAAATTTGGTTCTAAGTGAGAACTGAGCAACCTGCATATTTTTACACTAGATATTTAGACTTTCATGTTGAGATCACGTGGTTTCCATCTGCCATATGTAGGCATTGTTAAAATGCTGCCAGGAACCAGGCTCTGGTTTGGTGACTTTCATTAAAGGAATTAGTGGTTTCTCTCCAGTTTCAGTGTGGCTGGATTCAAAGTGCAGAAGCCCATTTTCACAGTTTAGCATTAATTATCACTCTTGTGGCGGCCTCAGCAGGGAGGTGAAGGATTAAATGGGCTTCATGACTGAACCATCTCTTTTCCCATAGTGGCAATTCCTTCCCAAATAGGCTTGAGACCTGATGGACTAATGTGGGGATGCGTTCAATGGCTTCTGTTTGGGCTGCTCTTGTTCCGGATGATTGAAGGACTTTGCTCTACAGGTCCCTCGATGTAACACCCTTTCCTGCTACTGAAGAAAAAACCCACCCCAAAACAACAATGCAAGCCTCAAAAACACAGTCCCAAAAGACCCGTGTTTCTGCTTCCTTGGGGAGACATATTCTCACCTCCTGAATGAGGGGTGAGACCTGTTTAGGAGAATTTCACTGAGATCCTTGCCAGCTGTCCACGGGAAGGTTCGACGCCGTTACATTCAAAGGCTGAGAGAGATGCTGCTGCTCACTTTAGGTTTTGCTGAATCATTCCACAAGGTGCAGAAAGCAAGTAAGCTCTGACTCTCTCTTTTTTTTTTTTTGCTGAAGAGAGCCTCACAGGGATATTTTTGAGAATTGCATGGAGACTGGAAAGCGTAAGAAGAAAATCGTAATAAGTTTCAGTGAACCTGGAAGGCAGGAGTCGTCCTGGTGTGAGTCAGAGGGTGTAACTCAGGCTTCTGTCCTGAATTTCATTAATCAGCCATACTGTGCTTTATGTTTATGTACACTGACTATTAAATATATAATTACAGATAATTACTTGCAGTTGTAATTCTGCTGCTCACACCGAATCTTGAAAAACACTGAAATTTAACATTTAAAATGTCCATTTCTTAAAAAAAATTCTAAATCGTGATGTAAGAAATCGTGAAAAAAAACCCACAAACCTTTACAATAATCATAAGTTACTTACTATTTCTAAAAGCTTTTCTTGATAGCAATTCAGATTTCTATTTTGTAAGAATCAGGCTTCCAGATTTTAGGCAAGTAATTAAAATATGAAGCGGTATGTCTGAGAAGTGTGGTATTCTGGAAACCAGAATTAAAAATCAGCCCTCAGAGCGAATGTATTCAGTTGAAAAACTTGCCTTGCTTCAGTGCAATTTAGATGGTTAAGTCTGTTCCTTGGGACTCGAGACCTCTTTGTGGAAATTCAAGTAATGAACATAGTTTCGTGTACCTTGTTTTGAGTTAATCCCATTTTTATGAACGAGTTAAAAGAAAGAAAATAAGAAAGGTGTCTCTTGCTAGAAAATAGATTTCATTCGGTAAATAATCCCCATTCTCTACATGTCCCCTCCTTCCAGCACCTTAAAAGAAAATGATGAGTATATACTTAAAATGGCAAAGAATACAGCTGTAGGAGAATATTTTTGAACTGATCGCTTCCTGCCTAATTTTACCTCGACTGAACAGTGGGGTTTTTGTCTGCTGGGTTGCAGTGAGGGCTGGCTGTGTGCTGGCTGCTGGCTTTCCCTGAAAGAAGAGCTGAGTGCTGTGAACTCCAGACCTCTGTGCAGTATCAGAAGCTCTTACTGTGCCAATGTAATCTTTTAATAGACATGCTTGCCAGAATGACTTTTTTTTTTTTTTTTCCCCTCAAAGATAGAATTAGAAAGCGCAGTTGTCGTTTAAATTGCCTCTATCTTTGTAGTAGTTGGTGGTGATCAGTTGACCAGGATTGGGTAATATAAAAGCTGTTTAACAAAATAACACGCTTGTCTGCGTGGAATATATACAGTGCTGAGAGACGGGGAGAAAAAAAGCCTCCCTTGACAGAGTTTGTGGGATTCTTCAGGAGCTACAGGATGCTGAGGCTTTTCTGCAGAATTAGAAAAGCTTTGCAGAGCCCATGTTGAGCATTTGCATGATTTTCAGATGGCAGAGGATGTTCAGCTGGCTCTGCGCGCCCTCCGTGTGCGCATACGCGTACTTCGCCGGGAGAGGGAGAGGATTCTCAGCACGGTTTTCATTGGGCTTTTGAATTTGTTGAACGTATATTATTGAAATGCTGCCCAAGATGCCTCACTTCATCTTGTGGAGAACTCGAATCATCGTGTTGCATGATTTGGTAAAATAAAAGAGATTGTGAAAGAGACAACTGTAAACATTCTGTTTGAAAAGATGTGCTCTTTTCAAAAGACCTTTCTGTTAGAGCCAAATAACACAAGAAGCAATATTTCCTTGCTCGCAGAGACATATATATTTATTTCTGCAAAGATTTGTTTTGGATTCTCAGTTCTTCCAGTATCTGCATTCTTTGAAATAATTTTATATTTCCATGTTGACTTTCTCTGTGCTTTAAGTTTTAATCAAAGGTTCCTTGCTTCTGATGTCGAGGAGCACTGATGTTAGCCTGTTTACATTCCACTATTTTCCCTCTCTATGGGGTGAACATTCAAATGAGCTGGTGCCTTTTTGCTTTCATCTACCCAACTTAGCACGCTCTCTTATTATTGACAGCTCAAAAAGGTGGTACGCTAGTGGGCAGGATGCTGGGAATTGGGAACTTTTCTTTGCACTTTGACAAATTTGGGTTATCTTTCTAAAGAGACATCGTTTCTATCATACAACCAAGACAGACAAATCGTAAATAAGGCATTGCAAACATATTACCCCCCCCACATTTTTAGCCAAATGTGAATTTAACGTATTTCAGAAACACAGTTCTGAGTTTGTTTCCTTTATAGGACTTGTATTTTTTCATGTCATGGACTAGAGCATAAGAGGAAATAGTTTTGTAAGCGATGTTTCATTGAGATTATTTCCTTTTTCAGTGTGTTTTTCTACATGAATTGATCAGTAAAGCATTACAGAATGTATATTGCCACTAAAAATCCCCTCTACCTTTTTTTTTCTTAGAAATGCGATTTTACAAAAGCAGTTTATTTTCTTCTTTTGATAAAGAGCCTGCACTCAGTTGATTTGTGAGCAGAGAAAACGTGCAGGAAAAATGTTTGCCAGGAAGCTTTTCTATAATCAGAATGGTTGGCGGGACAGAAACCACACTCTTTATCTCATTAGGAATTAATATTCCTCTATTTTTGAAACAACAATGCAAACACAACAATGCAAACAAACACAATGCAACAACCACCAGCAAACACAACAGGCACAACGCAACAAGCAGCAAACACAACAGAACAACCCAAAGACACAACCAAGCAACCACCAAACGCAACAAACCAGAAAAAAACCAAACCCACCAAACGCACGACTCCACGCAACACTGTTTGATATCCACAAAGGCAAATGAGTCAGCAGGAGCGCATGTTGCAGTCGGTAAGAGAGGCTTCCTTGAGTTAATGTTTAGGTTGTGAGGTCCCAGCCCAGGCACCAGAAAGGTCTTTGCAGTTGGGAAGCACTTTGCATTGCTGGGCGGTGATCCCGCGGGCAGCGGGGAGCGGTCTCAGCCGTGGCACGGTTGCCTTGAAGCAATTAGCAGGAAGATGAGGAATGTTGATTTCAACTGGAGGAGGACAGCCAAACGAACGAGGTTTTACTCAAGGTTCAGTAATTCAAGCGGTGGGTTGAGCACAAGTTGGTTAGGAAATGCAGTATTGAAAATATTCCCAGGGAATTGCAGCAGAAATACAAAGTTACCGGTGACAACAGTAATTCTTAACAGAGCCATCTCCTTAGGACCGAAAAAGCTCTGGAATGATGCAGAAGCAGGCAGTAGAATTCAGAAGTCGATTGTTCCAACTTCCATCCTGTGGCAGTGCATCTGTTTATCGGGAATTATCTCCTGAATGTAAATGAATTTCAGTCCTAAGTCATGGCACCTGTTGCCAAGAGGTATTTATTCCAATCGCTTGCCTAAAGCGCAGGGAGTTATCACTTGACGTTTTATAGCTCCAAAGGAAAAAAAAAAAGAAAAAGAAAAAGCTGTCGTTTCAAAATCATTTGTTCAGAGAGAAGAAAATGGAGCAAAACAGTTGATTTTACTCTAAGCACTGCTATTTGGCAGTGTTCACATTTGCACGGCGCAAAGCTGCAATATTGATTGATTTTTTTTTTTGCTCACAGGGCCTCCCACTAGTTCTTTCTTCGATTGTCAGGGTTGCAAGATGGATTGAATTACACTTTGCTTGTTGATACGCTTTTTTTTTTTTTTATTATTTTTTTTTTTCCCCCTTCATTGATAGGGAAAAATGACAAAGCTTCAGCAGCAAGATGGCAGCGGCTTTGTTAGTCAACTTGATTTAGTTAGTTAAAATTCTTTCTGAGGTGGAGAGATTCCTCAGAGCACTCTCCCCACCTAATACATGCTGCATTGTTTTGCTTTCTGGCTTGCTGCTTCTGCCATGTAACACCTACATTACAGTCTCAGGTGTGTCCTCTGTTGCCTGTGATCTAACCTTGCTCTAGCATAGAACTTCTTATGGATGCCTGCAGGGGGAAAAATTGCAAGATAAAGCACATTCAAAGTACTTAGAGCGGTTGCCGTAGATGATGAAATATGGTTTGCAGGCAGCTGATCTCTGTAGCAAACTGCAGAGGTCTTGTATTTGAATTCAAGGTGTTTTCCTAGCAGAGGTGGAGACTGTGCTGCTGGATCTATGGTAAGGGTTCAGTGCTCGGGGTGGCTTTTGTCAGCTGGAATGGTTGTGTGTGGGACCTGTTGCTGTGCACCCGCTGCATGTGTAGGCGCCCACACCTTGGTGGCTGTACCCTATGGCCCCCCATCCCTCCCTACCTGTGTTTCTTTGGCCAGTGTCCTGGTTGGAGTGAGAACAGGACTAATTCTGGGCAC
>JANHFX010026645.1:64494-82134 GCA_027560015.1 Chloroceryle amazona | reverse complement strand
GCACCTGCAGGGAGCAGTGGCCAGGACAGGTGACACCAAACTGCCCAGCGAGGGATTGCATCCCATAGATGTCATATTCAGTATAAAGCTGAGAGATCATGAGGGTCAAGCCCCTATTCAGCTTGTCTTGGGTCCTCTTCCACCTTCTTGCTGTCTCCTTTACTGGCCAGCAATCAAACAGAACTCTGTTCTGCCTTTGATCCCAGTCGGTGTGTTCCTGAACCCAGTACCAGAATCCAGCTCCTGAACACAGCTCCCATCTGTCCTTGGGCCCAGTCTGGGACTCTCCCAGTGCCTGCTCCACAGCATCAGTGGTGACGGTGACGTAATTGCCATGAGAGGGTTCGATACTGGTTTTGTATACATTTATATATATCCCATTTATTATTATTTTCATTTTCATAAAGCTCTTCTAGTTCCCTTTTCTAACAGCTGAGTCTCTCTCCCTTATTCCCTTCCTCTTCCCCTTCAATCTGAGGGGAGGGGTAGTCAATGACAGTCACTGGCAGAGTTATATTTGGTCTACCCAGGGAGGTGGTGGGGTCGCCATCCCTGGAGGTATTTAAGGAAAGATTGGATGTAGCTCTTAGTGCCATGGTCTAGCTGATGTCATGGTGTTGGGTCATGGGCTGGACTTGGTGATCTCAGAGGTCTATTCCAGCCTCAGTGATTCTGTGGTCCCACCACGGCTGTTGTGATGGTAATTAATGCAAGGAGCTGCTGTATAGGTGTGCACTGGGGGCTCTACACCTACTCCTTTCTGTGCCCATTTCATGCCCTCACTGAGCCCTGAGCAGCTTCTGCCTTTGTTGGATTATTTTGCTGTATTGGAGGAACATGTAGAGTGGTAATGGAACAGATTCGTGGTTTAGCTCTTCCCAACTTTCAGCTCCTGATACTTCTGCAAGCCTCTAGTAACAAGATTCTGCCATTGCACGTGGCACGTGCAGCCAGGAACGTATTGAGAGATGGACCTGTGGTGTGTCCACAGCAACCCAGCTTCTTCCCTTGTTAACAAACCCTGAAACATTTTGGCAGAGTAACGATGTGAGTTTTGTGTCGGTTATGGTTCCACAAAACGTAAAGCAAGGGTGGACTCGGATGCTGGGCTCTGGCCTTCCCCTTGTGCTGGGGTGAATTGCCACCCAGCCAAAGAGCTGATGATCTGAGACCTCACTGGTTCTTCTGCAATGGAGGTTAGAGTCAGACTAGCCCCTTCCTTCAGCTGCCTACACAAGTTGGACAAAGGCTGGTGCTGGAGCAAGGGGGAAGGCAGGGAAGTGGAGGTAGAGGAGGGATGGATGGGAAGATGGTCTCTATCTGCCAGGAAGCCACATCCTGACACTGGTGTCATCATTACCAACAGCTTTTGTTGGAATCCTAACAGATTATCTTCTTCATCCCCTAAGAGTTTTAATCCACAGATCATTAATTCAGTAGAAAAAGTGACAGCCTCTGGTTTGTGTGAAACTTTGCTATCAGGGGGTTATCTCAAGTTGTTCTTGATCTTTTTTAGATCCTTGCTTCCTTGCCTTTTCTAACACATACTTTCTAAGAAAAGTTTATTTGCCTTTAAAACACTGTAGAGCTCCAACTTGCCACACTACCTAGGTATTTCTCTTTGCTGTCACAGCTTGTCTTCAACAGCCTGCATTGAAATATTAATGGCCCTGTGCTACTTTATTAGGATTAGCTTTATAAAAAAAGACCAAAATAGGAAATCTCTGTAATTCTGCTGGAAATTTAGAAAATACTACTTTAAAGAAATAGATTTTTAACACTACCGAGTTACTCAACTTGCTTTCCAGAAGGCAGCAGTTGAATACATTTTGTAAGAAACAGAAATATTCTGTTTAATAATAATCCATCAGTAGCTATATACAAGAAAATGAAGTCTACAGCTAGGGTTTTATGCAATATATTTTTTTCCATAAAGAAATGTCTGTAAAAGACAACATCTGGGTGAATTTCTGAACCATTGTTTTATTTCTAAAGTATTTCATGCTGCTTCATTAGAGAAGGTACCTATTTTTAGGAATTTCTCATGCAGAAAAGCATGTTAAAATGAGAAACCTACATAATTTTGAGGAGGGATGGGGAGATTTTATACAGTACACAGTTTGTGGTACCGATCATTGATATATTTGTACAAAATCCTATAGAATCATAGAGCTGTTTAGGTTGGAAAAGATCATCAAGTCCAACTGCTAACCCAGCATTGCCAAGTCCACCACTAAACCATGTCCTTAAATGCCACATCTACATGTCTTTTAAATACTTCCAGAGATGGTGACTCAGCCACTTCCCTGGGCAGCCTGTTCCAGGGCTTGATAATCTGTGGTTTAATTTATGGAAAAGGCACAGTAAGGAGCACTGAAGTTCAACCAAGTAAAATATCAGCGTGTATATTAGATCTGGTGGTACAAAAAAGTCCATGCTGGGGATATAAAATAGCTAAGCAAAAAAAAACCCCAACTGTTCCTGGAGAGCGGAAGATGCAAATTAAGAAAGCCTAATTAAATTGGAACTATGGATTTGTGGGGTGGTTTTTTTGTGCATTTTGGTTTGGTTTGTATTTTACGTCACTTCTGCGTTTGCAAATGCTGCCTGCTTTGGTGCTTGCCACTTTGAGACACGTCCCCAAGAAAACAGGAGAGAGAAGCAGAGAGAAAAGAGGTGCAAACAGGAACCTGCACCACTGCCTGCCCTGGCAAGGGTTAGAAGAAGTGAAGAGGTCTTTCCTCCTTCCCCAGGTGGAGGCCACAGCAGCAGTGGTGTAGGGATGGGACAGGTTCATCAAAGAGGCTTCACCTCACACGGTACCAGGTCAAACTCTTTAAAGGTGCCCTTCCTTTGGCACACCGATGCCAGTCAGTCCCTATGCAGCAGAAAAAGATCAGTCCAATGCAATATATCCCTTAGGCTCATTCCCACTTTTCTTTTCTTTTTTCTTTTCTCTTTTATTTTTAGGTTTCAGCCGAGCAGCACTACCATTTGGGTTGGTTAGGAGGGAGCTCTCCTGCGAAGGTTACTCCATCGACCTCCGGTGTCCGGGAAGCGATGTTATTATGATAGAAAGTGCTAACTATGGACGGACAGATGACAAGATTTGTGATGCTGACCCTTTCCAGATGGAGAACACGGAATGCTTCCTTCCAGACGCCTACAAAATTATGACACAAAGGTAAAAAAAAAAAAAATAAAAGGTCTCATTTTGAGAACTAAAGAGGAAAATGTCTGAATTAATATAGTAAGAGGTGTGTATATATATGTATACTCTAGGAAATGCTGAGTTGTAGTTGCAAGTTTGATATGGAGTTAGTATTATTTCTCTTCGGTAACATTAGAAGGAAATAAAAACTACCAGTTGCATTTATTATTTATTTTTTTTAATTCCACAAGCAAAAATTAAAAGCAGGAAGATAACTGCAAGGAGAATGGAACCATTCACTTAGAGATTCCCTGGCTCCTTATTTTTCAAGTGGTCAATCAGCACTCAAAGTGTGTCCAAATGTCTGTTGTGTTTTCCAGTAACTTCTCCACTCTCTGGCAAAGTTCCATGTTTCCCATGGATGCAGTTGATCGTTGCTGCAGCTCCCACCTCTAAAAGGGTAGCATGCAGTAACATGGTCTCATCTTAAAAATGACTTTCCCTTTTCATTTCCCACTTCACCCCAGTTGTCACGAGTGTGACACTTGGAATTTTTTATCATTTTCACATCAATCCATGGACGTTCTCTACCCATGGAGAGAATATTTCTCAGATCTGGGGGGTAGATCCAGTTTCAAATGTTGGAGGTAAATTAAGGGTATCAAGCCTCTTATTCATGTCCTGTGTTCAACCTGTGACTTGTTCTGTGATCAGTAAGGGAATGGCTCCATCACTATGCTAGTAAAAAGTTAATACAACTTCTTTAAATCATGTTTGAATTATCTTTTTGTGGTTCTAGTTCGTTGTTAATTAGATCAAGCCAGATTTCCACTGAGACTGCAGCAGCAGTGTCATCATCCTCTAATCTGTCAACTCCCTTTGAAACCACCTTCAATTGCTTTTGTAAATGTAGTGCCTCTCTGTAGACTTCCTTGTTGTGTAAAATGCATGTTGTGTTTTGATCAAAGTCCTCCTCGTGTTCACTGCAAATACAGGGATTAAGGTAGTCAGGGACAAATATAGAGGCACAATCCTGCTTTAAGTGACATCAGACTGTTACTAGAAAGCTGGAATTTCATTCTTCCCCCTTTCAATTAATCAACTGTAAGTTGATGATAGCAGGGAGTTTTTCTGAACTCCCCAATCTTCCACTCTTACCCCTTTTATTTAACAGATTAAAAGGAAGTTGTGATCACAGGTATGACATTGGTTCAGAATATTTATGCTTAAAGAGAGGTTTTACTTTTTGTCCTTTTTTTTTGTGGTCTGAACAAATGACAAAGATCATTGGACACTTTGCTTTCTATCTTGGTCTGGCATATAATAATAATGTAGTAATTTGGAAGTTTGCTTTCTTAGTTTTCTTTCTCAGATCCTCTCATTAAGTAGAAAATCTCTCTTGCCTTGTTTAATCTTTTCTCAGAATTGCTCAATTTGTGCTATACTGCAAGCATAGGAGAACATTGCAAATTTCTCCTGAAATATTGAAGGTTCTTGTAGCTCATTTATTTATAACTGCATTGGTGATCATAATTTTTTGTTGTCTAAGGCAAACTGTTGTTTGGTACTCAGCACATGTCCTTGATCTGATACCTAAAAGCATCACATCAGCTGTATTTTGATGACAGCAATTGCACAGAAAAATCTCACCTGAACAACTATCAGATTCATTGGATTTCATTATTTTTTTTGGACTGACCAGGAAAAAAACCCCAATCTGTTACAATGTCTTATCCCAGGGAAAATTCTTCTGTATCTTTAGAAATAAACAGCAATAGTTTCTACGTTGCTGCTTAAAATCATATTTACCTCCATGTATTTATCACTTCAGCCAGCAGTGTTTTTCCCACTGCGTTTGACCACTGAATTCAGTTTAGACCTGCAGTTCAATGTAGTTCCCTGGCAATTATTAAATAACCCATCTCTCATTTGCAACCTTACGGCACAGCTTTTGCACAGCAGCTGCATCTACTGCAGTTACAACGTGCAAACACTAACTTAATGAGATCAATACTGTGAAACCGAAGATTGAAAAATAAAAGGTTTCCAGATGAACACAAAGCCATGTAATCACATGCCCTGCTTGCCTCCCGGAGAATTTGAGACACTAGCACACAAACTTTGCCAGTGTCCGCTGATGCATCAGCTCCTCTTTCTCAGCAAATGCTGCTACTTAATCTTTTCTCCCTCCCTTTTCTTTCCTTTCTGCGCTTCTCAAGAAGATTTTTAACTGGATGCTTTCCTAGGAAGCCTGACAAGAAAGCTAATGACTTGACTGCTTTGCTTTTACCTTTGTAAAGTAGTTATTAAATTTTTAGTCCCTGATTGAAATTACATCTCAATTATTCCAGAATAAAGTCTTTCAGATGTATTTAGATTCCATGTAAACTTCAGACTGGCAAGGTTAAAATGAAAGCTTTGAAGAAACAGACAAGACCGTCAGAAAATCCCCCTACCCTTTCACACTTCTCTGATAATTAACCCCAATGTTTGCATACAGTCGAGTTGGAGAGATCCTACCACAAGCTAAAACTCAGGATAGAAAGAAGCTTATTCCTAGAATATTTGGTGAAGTGTGAGTGGCAAGAAGACCCATGTTTCAGGACGTGAGATCTTAGAAGTCAAACTCTTTGCTGCTCCTCTGTCCTACCGCAGGGACAACACTCCTCTGTTTCCTCTTCTTTTATTCTGATTTATTATCTTAAAATAACAACATATTTCAAAGTACTTGCAAACACATACTTAGAATCCATTTCAAAGGCATATTACATAGGTTATTATCTAGAGGAACAAGCAACTGCTGTGTTTTGACACGTTGGGACCTTTCTCATCTGAATTAAATGTGGGCTTTTTTTTTAGTAGGAATCATTTTTTTCTAGTGCTAAACTTTTTGTTTAGTGAAAGTTCCCCATTATTTTAAAGAGTAGACATCATACCTATCTTTGTGATTCCAGTACTCTGCAATGAGATTATAGTTTTTGACCCTGTGTTTAAATACTTGGATAGTGTGGCAAAGAATAAGTTTGAGTAACATGATTTTTAAATACTGAGGAATCCTATATTAAAAAAAAATCTGTCACGACCATTCCAACAGATACACCTTGGGTTTTGAGTAATTTACAGTTAGAGCTATTGGTGGGACTTGCAGAAAATTAATGATTTGTATTTCAAGAAAACAGAGCCTGTTAACTCCAAATCTGTGCAATCATTTATTTAGACGCAAAATTCACAGCTAAATAACTTCACAAAGAAAACACCTTTTTCCTCCTCCTAAAGGTTAAAATACCTTGAATTTTAGGGACTTCTGATCTGTGTTCTGACAGAAGAGCATAGTTGTGATCATTAACAAGAGGAAAAAAAATCAAAATGCTTAAAAACTACAGGTTTTGCAGACCGTGCAAGCATCCACATTAAAAAAAACCCCACAATCTCACCGTTGGTGTACTCCATTTATTTTTGATCTGCAACAAAAAGGAGGTTACATCAATCCGGCACTGAAATGGCCTTGAAATTCTATTTTCATCTACCATTTATGCTGTAATTGTAGCTTTATGTGATCTTCCCAGCTCGACTAAACATATTTAATCAGTATCATTTTGCGCTTAAAATATGCACAGACAAAGCAAACCTCGTTATGCATCAGCCTAGATACAAAAATATGTCAGGTATAATAAATGAACTCGGGGAACCGTAATTTTTTTTGAAATACTCTTCTCTTTTTAAACATTGCTGCAGAAAAGTAAAAGGCTTAGAAGTGATATAAATCCTCTTCAGCAGCCAGTGCTCTTTCTGGTGCACGTATCCTTTCCTATCTATAGCACATGTACCTTCAATTACCGTGTCTATCGTGACACCAGGGAAGAGTTCACGCTTGGGTTTTTGTTACCATGAACTTTTCTCCCATGGTAATGCTCTTAACCTGTTACGTCCATCATCCCTCTGCAAGACAGCTGCACTTCAACAGAGAGCCTTCAAAATCTGCCCCGCAGAGCGACCAAGGGAAAGCTGACGGAAGCAGCGTATCCATTCTTTTTCCAGAGACTTTATTTTCTTCTTAATCCTTCCCAATGGGACAGTGGGAGAATGGAGTTGTTCTTTCTTTGCCACCTTATTCACGTGTCCTGACAAAATATGTCATTTTGAAAAATCCTATCAAGAAACGAGACGTTTCTGCAAGAAAACAGAACGAGTTCTTCCCTGAAGAAGATGCTCTTCTCAAACCCTGTCCTGTTCCTCCTAGTCAGCTCTGCAGAGGAAACATTGTCGTGCTGTATTAATGTCCTTTTGAGTAAAAATAAGTTTGGTCTGTTTGACAATGTGAGTAAATAGAGAAAATCTTTCACTGGACTCCGGGCTTGGCTGGATAGCGGGTAAATCTCCTCTAACTGTTGAATCTCACTCATCGAAGTGAAAAGGTCTAGCCAAAAGCAAACTTAGTACAGGGTGGTTTTGCTGGTAGAAGGCAAAACCTGCTGCGGGGTCACTGCAGAGTTGAATTGGAGCCTCTGCAAGACTTCCACAAAGCAGCATTTCAGTGCCTCAAAGCCAGCTTCCTCCGACCGGGCTCGTGGTTGATTCAGCGTTTCAAGAGGAGCACGCTTCAGATTTGCATTTTTTTAGTGGGACTTAAACCAGTTTTCACGGGCAGGATTTTCTCCTCTGCCATTCACAAATGACTGGGATTGTGGTAATGGCACACGTTCTTTCCTTCGGGGTCTGCCAGCCTTAGACAAGGGCTCTGCTGACCCCTGCTGCTATCTTGCTTTTTTCCCTTGCTTTTCCTCCTGCAGCCGACGATTGCCTCCCTTTGCTAAAGATACCACAGAGTGAAAAGTGCCTCAGAATAAGAGATCGACCTTGCCTTTTTCTCCTTTCTCATTACGAAAAACTTGCATATTTCTGCTTTTTGTGTCAGGGAAATACCAGTGTTGATGGTAGGGGCTGATGGTACATTCTCAGCATCGATATCACGTCGCAGTTGCTGTGGTACCGATGCTGATCTCACGTTTGAGGTCCTTCTTTTGCTTTGGCATGCCAGCAGCTTCTGTTACACTTTGCTGACAACTGCTTCACAAAACATTTACCGTACAAGATTACCAACACTAGATACCTTTTTTGAAGCATCCTTTAAAAGCAAAGGCTGAAACAGGTGTAGGTCTATAGTGTGGCCATCACCCCGTGCGTATTTTAACGTAGCAGAAGCTTAAAATGCCCTTTAATTTTAAACTAAGCTTGTCAAAGTACTGGCCCGTGGCCCAATTGATTTTTGTTTTGTTTTGTTTTCTGCGTGTTAGTCACGAGACTCAAGCTATGACTCAAACGTAAAGAAAAAAGCAGAAATACATGCAGCCTATTTTCATGAACTAGGAAAAATCAGAGTGCCTGGAATATTCATGAAGCATACCCTAGGCCTTGGCTTTATTACAGGAAAAAAAACCCAAACAGTTAATACCCATGACTGAGAAGAACCTTAGCTGGCATTGTGCTTTCTCACTATCATTAATTCTTAATATGAATGTAGTATGTCTAGTTTACTCATTAAAAATAGGGACTTTTATTAATGGGGTTGTTCCATCATGGCATTACTTAGTAAATTAAATACAAATCCTCATAGTATGAGGTTCTGAGCAGTCAGGTAAGGTGAAATAGCTGTCCGTGGGACTTGATCATCTTTTTACAGGGCTCAATATTGTTTTTTTTCTGCAGAAGAAATCACATTACACACGTGCAAGCGCACGACACACGCACGCTGCTGCAGCCACGGCATTGGACAGGCTACAAAGGAAACAACAAAAGGCTCATTAATACCAACTAATGTCATTTAAAATGTAGATGTAGTTTGCCAAAAAAGATTGAATTCATTATTTTAGCAGGGCGTAGCTTGATATTTTAGTTAGTGGTTTCATAGCTTATATTTAAGTTGTTTTGCTTCCTTTATTATCAGCAAAACCACTCAAATTCTTCCTTAAGTTGCTGTATGTCTTACCTGGGAGGAGAGTGTATAGGTAGTCATCAGTCTCCTTGCTGTTCATAGGTGAAAATATATAACTCTACATCATATGCATAGATTTTCAAGTGTTATTTGCTGTTCCTTGTGTATTTGAGCATCATCTAAAATACATGCTTTAGCCTGTGCTTTCCTTGGGGTCTTTTTTCCTGGCTTCTGAAGCGGGCTCTCCTAGGTGTGCGTACAGTTTAGCCTACAGTTAATCAGGTACTGTATGGTTTGGGTATGTAATTAGTTCTCTTGGTAACTTACTAATGCTTTTGAGAACTTGGAGACAGCAGTGCTTAACCTTCACCATCTTTCAGTTGAATTTTGTCTTCTCTTGGATGAATTTTTATGAATGTCGTGGAGGTTTTGAATTTCTAGTCTAGCCAAGTTCAACTGCACTCCGAACTTTATTATTAAAATATTTGGATTTACTTCTATAGCCGTGTGCCAAATTTCGTTCATATAGAATAATGCTGTAATAATTGAAGCCTATTAATTCCTCCCACCCTAATACGTCCCCTATAATACTTTGCCAAAACAGCTACATTATCTGATAAGTTGATTTAGGGCTTTATACATGTGATCATATAGCCATTTATCTCAACCCTTGCTGAGGAGACCTTTATTAAGCTGTGATGACTGCTGAATATGAAATGTAACCAAGATTATTTTTTTATTCAAATATAATTTAAATATTCATCAAAGAGGAGTTATGCTTGAAACTGACAGAGACTATTAACATCAAAAAATATAATTAACTGCACTGGGTATCATGAAGCAGAGTTAGCCAAATAGCCGAGAGGTCTAATTGCTCTAGAGTCTGAGAAGCAGTAGTTTTATTTTATACTGTTGCTGTGGAATTAATAGTGATGTGGTTTGCTATGCGAGGCAATTAAAAGCTGCCTGTTAAGGTTCATTGCACTATAGGAAATCCATTGAATATCACTTAGTAAACAGAACTGACATGGAAAAGGTACATGAAGACGGGCAGAGCAGGCTATAGATCGTAAATTAGGACAGATTAATATGAATTAAATATATGTAAGTAAGTTATGAGTGCTTTCTGGTGTTATAAAGTCAGCAGTAACGAGAAAGGGAAAGTTTTGCATTAGTAACACAAAGGAAATAGAATTTAAAGGTTATTATGCTGAAGCTGTTTAATTTGGAGGAAAGGAATCGAAGAGTAACATGGGTTTAAAAAGTAGCTACAGAGTAGTATAGAAATGAGTAGATCTCATATTCTGGAAGTTTCCTTCTGCCACAGAATTATCTCTTATTTACAGTAAAAAAAAAACCCCAAAACTAAACCCCTTCTGACCTCTGTGGCTCAATTAAGCTTTTTAGTGGAATTGAACAAGAAAAAAAACTTCTTTATGAATCACATCGATTCTGCCTGCGCCTAGGGTATGCAGTTTAAAAAGGGGTGGCCATATTTGTGGCATCTTGACATTAATGAGGTTGCTGAAACGGAAAAGTTTAAGGATCAAAGATACAAGCAATAACAGTATTTTACAGCATTTTCTTTTTTCCCTCTCTAATAATAAAATTGCAACCTAATTGCTTAATAAATGGGCCGTGATTACTGAAAGACATAGGTAATTTCCCTCTTTGCATTTTATTTCCTACATATTGCAGAAGAATAATTAGCAAAAATGCTATGGCCCCAAGTGAAAGAGGTCCTTCTTTTATTTTTTTCTTGCTGTGAACAAAAGGAAGTTTGCGTGTCTGTTCTTTAATTGAGCACCATAGTCAACATCGAGGGGGTTTTAGGGAGCAAACTTCAAAACTAGTGTTGTAGCGGTAAAAGAAAATCAAAGTATTCAGCTCGGGTTCCTGTTTTGTATAAAGATTGGCTGCCTGCTTCATCCATTATTTAACATGCTTACCCTGTTTATATCAGTGACATAAGAGTGCGTGCTACTTTCTCCGAAGAGCACTGTCTTTGCCGCTTCACAGCACAGTGCCTTGTACTCCCAGGCTTGCACATGGTGTTAGCAGATATTTAAAGCACTTCAGCCTAACATTTTATAGGTCATGATGAACTGAGCCTATAAAACAAGTTACTGCAATGAAGTTAATGCAGTCTTAAGAGTGTTACCTAGGCTGGATATTCAGTATATTTTTAGCCTTCTGTAGACACATCAGTGGGGAGAAAAGGTTCTTACCACATGGATTGCTCCACTTCAAACCTCCTTTTCCATACACTTGCAGTATAGAATCTCTACTACAAATTTACTATTGAAAGCCATATGGGTTTTTTTCACTCTAATGAGAGGTAGCTGTCAGAACATTTCAACTTCTTTTTTCTTCTAACGTGGCACACACGTGCAAAACAGAAAAAGAAATGAAATCAGGGAGCAGAATCATTTCATTGAGCAAGCTGCCCTGACCAAAGTCGTGCAGTTCGAACACCTTAGAGGAAGAAGTCTTAACTGCTTCTTCCTGACACTGAGCTGTGTAACATTTCACCTGCCAAGATACCTATTTTGCTGTTGTATGTGCAAAGGCATCTATATTCCTTTCTTGGTACTAATCTATGATCTTTAGCCTTCCTGCTCATTACTTCTGAGGGACCTTGCTTCCTGCGATAGATATCTATAGGATGAAGGAACAACTTTGAAATGTACTCAATACGTTTTTCCAGTACTGTAAAATTGTTATTTCACCATAATCCAGAGTTTGTTCTCCTTTTCCTCTAATTCACACAGGAGCTTAGGCTGAGTTGTAATTGTTCCAATAACCTGACAATTCTGGACCCATAATCTTCCCCTGTTTACTGAGTTTCTTAACAGCGTTGAATTCAACTGGTGAAGCTGTAGGTGTTATCTCATCCAGGATGTAGTAGCACTAATACTGCCTTCACTACGTTATTCTAGTGCCAGCATCACTGGTGGGTATGAAAACCATCATTTACTTTGTATATTTAGCTTTCTTAGATAATTTTGCTGCCGTTGTGACAGAGATACAGCAAAATAACACCTCCTGGAGTCGCATTTAAAACAGGAGCACTTTGGGTAATGTGTTGTAGACAGAACACATATGAGTTAGTGCTCAGTTATCATGAATGCCATCAGCAATGCCTTGTTGCTTTCTTATCAGCCACTTCCTGCTGTCAGCCCAGTGCTTATTTCAATAGAAAAGGATTTGCATCAAATGTAATACAGTATTATGTATGGCTAACATGGGATTTTTAATTGTGCAGGCACATGAGACTCCTTCAGTGGTAGACAGTTTGATAAAAGGATTAGAATGTGAATATTTTTGACACAATTAAAGGTATCTATGCGGTGACAGAGTCAAGCCAGTGAATTCTCTGATGTGTTTTTTACAGAGGTGAATCTGCTTGACTTGCATAAAAGCCAACTGCAGGATACACAGGGTTTTTGCAGATGGAAAAACAACCAAACGACAGCAGCCCCCTAAACTTCGTTGGGCTTAAAATTGGCAGTTCCAGGAATCGGAGAGTGCACAGCTCCAATCAGTAACTAAATCCCTTAACTTCAAATTGCGAAGAAGAAAGTGGGATTGTGCTTTCCGAGTTAGAGCAGAAGGATACTTTGTAGGGGAAGGTCTATACCTGGAAGCCCTGCAAGCTTTCCAGATGATAATTAGATCCAGACATCGCTATGGGTAATGAATAACAGTGCTTTTGTGACAGACATTCCTCTCGGAAGAAAAAGGAAGTACTTGCAGTGAGGACCCTCAGACACATTTTAATAGGAAATGACACCACTGATACTGAGTTGATTAAAGACCTATCAAGGGACTGCACTTCTGGAAGAAATCAGCAGATGAATTGAGAAAAGTTGTAATTTTATTATTACTTATCGGTGAAATATCTATTTAACTTTAAAGCCATGCAATCTGCATGAAAAAAATCTAGGAAAAAGGGTCGTACCATCTTGCTAGCAGATTGCATTTTTATAAATCTTGTAAAATAACCACGTTGTCTTTTGGCCTCTTGCTCAGCATTTTGCTTCGAGTTCTGTTGAGCCGTAGAAATGAGTCACTCCACAGCCCTGTGGAATTGGTTGATACGCAGCAGTGGGCACATGGCCTCTGCTGATGAAAATGAGAACCCAAAAAGGGGATATTCCCCAAGGCAAGTTTACAAAAAAACAATTTATTCTTTTTCACCCTGTAAAACTCATCTTACATGCAGGATCTCTTGCATTATTACAAACTCTAATCCTCTGAGTGGGTAATTAACGGACCAGAAAAGCCATTTGTGGAAAGAAAGAGCCATAAGGGTAAAAAATATTTCTCCACTGAATGATCTTTAAGGAGTAAATAATTACAAGAGTGAGAGGTTTGGGATGACCAATCTAAATCTGAACATAATTAGGATGAACACAGTTTGAAAATCGAAGCAGTTGGCATGTGCAACAATTCTCATATCAGAGGACTAATTAAATATTTAAAAGCCCAAACCCCCTCACTATTCACAGAAAAAATAACCTGCCACAAAAGGGTCTGCAACTTTGCAGATAATTAGGAAGGGTTACGGCGAGGGGGGGAAATCGTAGATTGGCTCCAAGGTTCTTCAAGGTCATGTCTTATTATGGTGTATCTTTTATATGGTCTGATAACAAGTTTCTTGCTAATTTAATCTAAGTAGGGCATCCCATAGCGATTTCCCATTTCCCTTGTTAAAAATGCGATCGTTTTTCTATATGCAAACTGCAATAGGTGAACATTTTTATAAATAATTGCTCCTAATTGATACAGGCTATAGTATTTTTAATTATTCAAAGGGAATACACGTGTTAAAAGTTCAGTTAGGGTTGCCCCCACCACACCCCACCATTTGAAATTGTCCTCATCTTCTCCGTAGTAGATGGAAACCGAAGGACCATATGAAATCATGGTGCCTCGATGGTCAATTCTGTAAATTCTTCCTGTTAGAGCTAAGACAGAGTCACGTTGAATATGCATTTCTGCAAACAGAAGAGCTCTGTTAAACTCAGGAGACCCATAGCGAGTCAAGCTGAATTTGCATTGAACTGACCCAGAGGTCCAGTGGAAGCAGGAACATTAAAGGTGTACCAAGGCAGTAGCAAATCACACCTGTCCTTTGAAATACCTTATTTCAGTAATTAAAAAAAAAAATATATATTTAAGATCTGTGCAAATTAACGTGAAGGATAAAGCTTCATGTTCTCAGTATTGTAATTCTTGAAGTCACTCGTTTCAGAGTGACTCAGAAGCTCTCTTAAGTTACATAACTTTTATCTACATTACAAACATGACACATGCCAAGCTATGGATAAAAAAGATCGAAAGTGCTGGAGGAAAGAAAAAAAAAAAAGAGTTTTGAAGGGTTTTTACTCTCATTCTTTACTGGGAATATCTCTTCTCCAACAAGTCTGCTTCAGTGTTATGCTAAGGATCAGACACTGTGCTGTGTAATTTTCACTTGGGTTTCCTATACGTTTGCTCTAGAAAAAACTGCCCTTTCATATATATATATAAATAAAATATTATATTATTATTATTACCCAGCCCTATGTTTCTCCCCTGAAACCTGCTCACCTCCAAAGGCGTGATGCTCTCCTCACACTCATTCTGCGGGAATAGTCTGTGGAAATTGCAGACACTACGGTGCTGCACCACTGAAGTTTTCATTAGTAAATAAACATAGCTGCAGGCTATTTATTTTGTCTAAATGGTGAAACATTTAATTGGATCTTTCAAAGTGATTGCTTCGCAGCCGTGTGGATCTGCTTGGTTTAGTTGGTGTACCAAGGCATACGCTGCCTGTAATCCCGTGCTACATTTTGTTTGCAAACGCGCAGTGACGTAAATAATATGCCAAGATTATGAACATGACTTTATTTCCACTTCTTCCTCCTCAGGCCAGGTTGCTTAAGAAACATTTTCTCTAGAAAGCAGGTCTCTTCCTCTTCGTACCGTGACGAGGGTTGGGTTTGCACCTACGCAAACCTCACCTGGAGATTGTTCCGTTTACTTTGCACACCTCATTGCATCCTTTGATACCCAGTTTTCCTGTTCTTTCTTTACAGTCATCTCCTCACAGGCTGTGGTAGTCTAATGTGCCTTTCATATACGTGGTAGAAAGTAGTGGGGATAGAAAGATGAGATTATAAAAGCAGTTAGAAAAATACGTAGGATTTAAGTGTTCCACTGGAATCTACATTCCCTTTTCCTTTTTATTTCTCTTTTTTTTTCTCCTCCTCCCTGTTCTCTATGATGCTTCAGTTTCAAGGTTAATAATAACAGCATTTACACCAGTAAACAAAGTACTGGAACACGGGTGAATAGTTAACAAGAAAAAAATATCTCTAATGGTTTAAATGTAAGTGACAAGATTCATCTTTTTCGGTGACTGCTTCGAACTTAAAGAACATGGGTACTAAAAGGCAGATGGGTCATAACTAAATGTATTAAAATTCTAAGAAGAGGCTGAAAGCAAGAAATACTCTGCTAAATGACTTTGCCATGCGAGTCTGATACACCTTTTATAGATAGTGAATCAAACTGGGTAATCTGAAGAATGGCCTCGCTCTAGTTGCATGTGTTCTGTTGTCTTTTATTGTCTATTTGGAATTTTCAACCTTAATACATGCCCTGAGCTTCCCACGTGGTTCCACTGTATAAAGAAAACACAATTAAGGATTATTTCATCTTTACTGGGCAAATGGAAACAATGCTGTGATGCACCTTCCTCTACAATATCA
The DNA here is from genome assembly GCA_027560015.1 of Chloroceryle amazona. NCBI lineage: Eukaryota > Metazoa > Chordata > Aves > Coraciiformes > Cerylidae > Chloroceryle > Chloroceryle amazona. Next base: position 66,290 of record JANHFX010026645.1, on the reverse strand, counting down.
ATTATAAACTATTTAGTTTCCTTATGGCATGTTTACTCAGTAATTGGAAGATTCAACAAATCATGAATAGTACATTTAAAAAGAAACTAGAAATTATTTTCTCAGCTTTTTTTCCCCAAAAAATTTCTTTCATCAGAAGCCACCAGGTTTACCTCTGTGGTGGTCATTTTGCCAAGTGCTTAGAGGATCCCAAGGCTGGATTTTGAATTTTCAAACCAATTTCTAGCACTCCTTACTGCTTAAGCGGTCAAAGGAGGATCTGCAGTATCTAGACACGATGCTTAGGGCCAATTCTGCTTTCATACCTGTTCATGCATCTCCCATCTTTGTCTTAGATTATGAAAACTACCACCACTGCACACTAAATCCATTTCCCCTTTGAGCTCGGTCCAACTGGTGCTATTTTCTCTTTGCATCCTCATTCCCCCCTAATAGTTTGAGGGATTTCTAACCTGCAGATATTTTTAGACAATCTTATATGTGATTAAGGAAAATTGCCAGTGTGGCAGCTGGGTTTTGAAAGTCAGTGACAGGGTTGTATGTTCTGTCTTCAGGGAAGTGTGGCTCTGTAGGGATGTGTGCACTCACTCATCCTGAGTGGGTAGGGCTACTGGGGTTGCTGGTCTGTTATGGGTATTACAGTGATGACTGCCCAATGCTGCTTCCAGTCAGGCTGGGTTTTTTTTACCAGGCTTTGGCTAGGCCAAAGTTGACAACTCATTACATTTCAGAATGTAAGGATATATTTCTTGGGAGGTGAATTTGAAACTCAGAATTTAAACACATTCCTTTAAGTAATTTTCTCTCCTGTGATATGTGCGTGTGCATACGTGCGGATCTAGACAACTCCCAAATGAAATCTCTGCTCTCTGGCTATTTTATCTCTAAGTTTTGTACATACTTTCTAAGACCAAATTAAGAAAATTTAGCATTTAAGTAATATCTGACCTCTTCATACATATGTAGCTTTAATAGCAGGAGTGGAGAAGTGGTGACTGTGCATGCAGAAGCAGAAGCTCGTCTCACGTGGCAATCGTAGACCATTAGGAACAGAGATGGAAGGTCAGCCATTGACTCTGGCTGAAGAGATTGAGGAATTGTTCAAATCTTAGCTACGTGGTCATTAAAGTCAATACACGACACGTGTCAGCGCAGATTCCCATCTCTTTTTACTCACACTGCTTCTCACCCAGGGTGAATAAGGAAAAAGAAGCCCATATGGACTACGTGGTGCTACAACTCAGAGTTTACGTGTTTCAAGTGGGGTTTAAGCTGGTTGCTTTTGGCAGTATGTAGGAACATGTCATTGTGATAGCTTTTAAGTATTTAATCAATATGCTGAAAGAGAAATATTGTCAGGTCTGACTTGGAAGTTTCAAGACATACCAAGATAGGTTTTTTTTAACATATTGACAATTTTACCAAAACATAATTTTATTTCTTACGTGTGGCTTTATACTGTATCTTTTTCTTTTTAAAGTGAACTACACGTGCCTTTTTTGCATTTGCCAGTTTTACCTTGCTTAATGAAACACTGCATTCTCAGAAGCGCGGCGTTAAGAATACCCAGAATTATTTTGATAGCCCATTTCTGCCTAGACATTAACCCATATCCTTCTCAAAATAACACGATGTATCTTTTGTTACAGTCTCTGTCAAAATTATGCATGCAAAAGAAAAGGATTTGATGGATAAATCAAGTGAGGGAGCTGGGATTGTTCAGCCTGGAGAAGAGAAGGCTCCGGGGAGACCCAACAGCCACCTTCCAGTACCTGCAGGGAGCTGACAAAAAGCCT
>JANHFX010026645.1:48120-60865 GCA_027560015.1 Chloroceryle amazona | reverse complement strand
GCTCAGCACTGGTGAGGCCACACCTCAAATACCACCTTCAGTTTGGGGTTCCTCACTCCAAGAACGACATTGAGATGTTGGAGCGTGTCCAAAGAAGAGCAATGAAGCTGGTGAGGGGTCTAGAGCACAGACCTTATGAGGAGCAGCTGAGGGATCTGGGGTTGTTTAGCCTGGAGAAAAGGATGCTCAGGGGAGACCTTTTTGCTCTCTATCTACATCTACCTGAAGGGAGGTTGGAGTCTCAAATTGAGGAAACAGCTTCAAGCATGGCAAGGTTTAGGTTGGATAGCAGGAAAAATTTCTTTACCAAAAGGGTTGTCAAGAACAGGGAACAGGCTGCCCAGGGAAGTGGTGGAGTCACCATCCCTGAAGTTACTTAAAAGCCATGTAGATGTGGTGTTGAGGGACATGGGCTAGTGGTGCCCTGGCAGTGGGCTGGATTAACCTTGGGACTCAATGATCTTGAAGGTCTCTTCAACCAAAATGATTCTATGATTCAATGCCTGAAGTTTAACACTGGCAGTTACTGTAGAAAGAAAAAACCACAGCATTTTCTTCTGAATTATTATGATGCCTCCTTTCGATACAAACTAGTGAGAAGTTGTTCTCAGTTTACTGAGGCAACATTATGCCTCTCCACTGGGGAAGAATGAAAGAGAAGAAAAAAGCTTTTCCTAGGAAACAAGAGTCCATCTTTCAAAAAAAAGATTTTCAAATACTGCTAGTAGAACTTCACACGGCTAAATATGACCTTCATCAGTTTCATTCTCAAGCAATTTCTCCGAATATGTATCCATTTTATTTTGTAACAAATCAATATTTCTCTCTTAATTGCCACTCATTCAAGTGTAAAATGAAATTTTCATACGGCTCAAAGCTGTGGAAACCATTACACTGAAGGATGCACTACGCAGCCTTTTCGGAGGAATGACTTTGGCTTCAGCATAAGATTTGCTCTAAAGAAACAGAGGAGTGATGAAAGAAATTCATTATGAAATCTTACATCCAAAGTTTCCTTATGCTGATTAGCGTGGCCTGAGGTGTGGGGCATAAAAAACTACGTGCGAGGGGTTAGAACAGAGTTGCCTGGGAGGTTTTGGGCTGTATTGCTTTCTCCTCCTTCTACAGGCTGCTCCCACACGACACACACAAGAACAGCCCTTCGACCTTTGTGTGAGTATAAAAAAGTGGCTGTGTTGTACATTTTCAGTATGACAGATTCAGCACGATGAGGTTTTTTTTCTGCAAGCTGGTTGCACTTTTCATAACTTCGTCTTGCAGTCTGAAAGGCAGTGGGTGCCTCGTACTGGTTCCAGACTCTTTATATACTGCACAAGCTGTTGCACTGCATACCAGTGTGACTGGGAGTGGTGTGGTGGTACCTGTGCCATAGCTGCACAGGGGACCTCCCTGTGTTCTCTGGAAAGTCACTGCCCCAAGTAGCACAAGAGGTGATGGATGAATTCCTCACCATCTATCCCTATCCATAGTTGTACCCATTTCCCTGGCTATTTCCAGTTAGTTCTGCAGTTGTGAGCCTTATGAGGCTAGAAATAAGATTAAAAAAGGAAAAAAAAAGAAAAATAGAATTAATGATAAAGTCAGAAAAGTTGTTCCTGAGTTTACTCAGTGAGAGGCACAACATGTCTTGAGCAGCTCTGTGCTAGTTTGATAAGTATATGAAAAGGAAAGTGATTTATACCATAGTTCTTCAAATATGCTTCCTCTGCCTTTCAGGCGGTGGTGTAAATTACACCTGTTGGGAATGTATAGCAGTGGAAAGCCATTGGCACAAAATTATTTAGCTTGGGATGTGGAATTCGGGGAGTGTGGGAAGCTAGTAGGGCTATAGAGAAGTTGCTGTACAGCTGGAGTCAAAGGCCAGGCTATTACTTAAGTTCCCACTTCTGTTACTCAGTTTGCTGACAAACAAAACTAACCCATGAGGAGATGAGCCAAACTCGTTTTCTTTTAGTCCCCAGACTCCCCGACCTTTTCATTTTCTCTTCTACTTCCATCTGTTTTTTCTGTACTACATTTTGACCATCTTTTCCAGGTTAGGTGATTGTTTTTCCACTTTTAACTTCCAAGCTTTTTTTTTTTTCTTTCCTAGAAGAGCAGATAGTAGTCTAAAATCTCTTGATTTTTTTTATTTAAAAGGAAACCTTCAAACACTGCGAAATTCAGCAGACTCTCGTGGTTAGAGGCATTGTAATAAAGTTGTTCTTCATATCAAAATGCATTGGCTTGCAACTCATACATATGTTTCAGTATTTAGTCTCCTCTAAAATACATGTTAATTATTTTTCTTGCAGTTCTTCTTTTTAACTGTTTTTCTTATTTCCTCAGACAGTCATTCTTCACCTTTTCCTGTAACCTAACAGAGGAAGCTTAGAGTCCCCCAATTGCTCCTCAAAGAGTTAAAATGGAAATGCTAATGCTCTTTGTATGCAATAACTCTCCCAACCAAAATGATTTCCTGGAATCGCAACAAAAATGCGAGATGTGAAACCATTCAGCAGTCTGCGTATTTCGAAAGATGAAGGGATCCTTATTTTTATTCTTGCACATTCTCATTTCGTATCAGCTTTGCAGTTTGCTTTGGTTCTATTGAACGGTAGTATCAGATCAGTATATATTTGGGAGAAGTGGGAAGGAGTGACGTTTGAGAGAACATAGCTTTCCAAATTTAAAAGTGTAAAGCCTCAACTGAAATATTGTTTTGAAACCTTCTTTACGGACTTTGACTGATCTAGGATTAATTAACTTTGTTGTCTTATGGATTGGACTGCCCGGGTGAGAAGAGAGTTAGCACTGCGTATAGGACTTCAGTAGGAACTTGCAAATTAAATGTAATTTAAAATTAATTAGCTTGCTTCTTTTTCTCATTACAGGTGCAACAACCGAACACAGTGTATAGTAGTTACTGGGTCAGATGTGTTTCCTGATCCTTGTCCTGGAACATACAAATATCTAGAAGTTCAGTATGAATGTGTTCCTTACAGTAAGTATAATCTTTTTATTCTTGCTCACTTCCTCTGGCCCTCACAAGTTAAGCTGGAGTGCCGTTACAGGGAAAAGAAGCATATGTTGATGGCCCACGGACCCATTATGCATGCAAAGCACTTGCAGACTAGGGCCTCCAATTAGCTTCACCAAGTGTGGAAGGAAGCCATGGTGTGATGCTGGCCAAGTGTCTGTCTGTGTTCTTAAGTGTTTGGCTTTTAAGGCTACTGTTTTTCCAGAAAACAAACTCAAATTAGCTATTCAATAGGCCAGATAGAAATTTGTACTTTTGCCCGCTACCAGTTGCTGACAAATTGGCTTGGCTCACAGACCTCTTAAGCAGGAATTGACTTCACTTTTAATCACGATCTACTTGAAAGGCTACCCACTGTTGTGGTGACTTTGGGTGGACGACAAAAACCAGCGCTGACACTTGGAGGCAAATGCCCCAGTTTGGGGAGATTGTGAGAGGACTTTGTGCTTCAGGGGCACATCGGTGAATGCAGATTGAGGGTGAAGAATTCAGCAGTAAGTTACTCGAACTTGATTCTTAAAAGCAACGGGGAAAAGAGGGAGAAAGAAATAGTCACTTTTAACGTAAAGAGAAAATAGGAATTGTGCATTGAATTGGCTGCCAAACCAGAATTTTTCACTGAAAACGAAGTAAATGCTGAAATCGTATTGAAATAGAAAAAATTGAAGTTGCAGCTACTTCAGCAGTTTTGTACAATATTCTTTCTAATGCCAGAATTCAGTAGCTCTAGACGTACTCCTGATTTCCTTGCGATAATTAATGCTTTTCTTTTCATCGACGCGTATGCATGTTTATAAAAGTTCTGCAGATTCGACCCTTTTAACTGGTTTTGCTTTCTTACAAGGTCATTCTTTGCAGGGCCTTCTCCCTCATCCCATAACTCCACAGAGAAATACCTGTCTTTGCAATGGAATTTGAGCAGTGCACTGATCGTTCCCTTAAGTTGTTCTTAAGCGTGTATTTCTTGCTCTGCAGTAATCGTTAACCGGTCGCATTTTCTGTTGGTACAGGAAACGGGCCAAGTCTGAGATGCAAAAACACTGTGGTGACAGTAGAGGTCCAAAAGGGAAGGCAATGAGTTCTGACATAAGCAAAGCTGTGTCAAAACTATCCATGGTTTTCTGCACGACTTTAAAATTTAGCCTTCTTAACCGAAATACGACTTTGTACTGCTTCACCACCTTGAACCTCCACTGTGTAAAAGGCCAAACACTGATCATCTGGTTTTTCTCTTCATTTCTGCTGTGTCATTGTGAAATAGCTGCTTGCTGATTATTTTTGTTTGTATTATTTTTTTTTTCTGTACCATTTGTAGGATTGGAAGCCTACTGCATACAGTGATCCCCTAGTACCATTCCTCCTGTGTGTAGTATCGGTGGCTTGTTGTAACTGTTCTTCTCGTGCCACTTTAGAGGAGTGATGTCTTACCCCAGTCTAACCAAAGTTTTGTTCCACAAAGATGCTTTTACTTTAGCGCTATTTTCATTCCCAAATTCTCAGAAACAGGGCAGTGCATCTGATTCCAAACCATGAGATCAGTCAAATGACAAGAGGTTACGTTTCCAGTTCCGGTAGCCTAGCTCATAGAGAAAAAGTGTAATGCAAATAATGTTCAACTGTGATTTTTTATGCTGTTTTAGGAAGAGAACTGTGGATATGTTCTACCAATTGGGTATTGTTATCTACAGGAATCTTTTTCTTTTCCAGTTTTCGGCAGTATAGTGCCACAGCGCGGCCAACCCTGTACTCTAACGTGTAGTTATTCTACTTTTAAAACGTTACTTTTTGTTTACTGTCAGTTGCATTGGCCTACCCTTTGAATTATGTAATTCTTTGCTCAGGATTCTGATACTTCTTGCCTGTAACTTTGGGAGTTTGTCAACTGCAGCATGTCCAGTGGTGACACTGTGCCCAATCCCAGAACTCTGAAGAGGCGTCACTTGTCATTACCAGCAGTCATCCAAAAGGTTGCCAGTTACTAAAATCACTTCTCAAGTTTGATTTCAAGCCACATTGTGCTTCAGTAGCTGCTTTGATCGATGACCATCTTTCTTTCCTGTCCCACAAAGCCTATCCTGGTATTTTTCCAAGTCTCTTTTTTTGATGCCTGATAAAGTCCAGTTATCAAGTCTTAATTTTTTTTCTCCTTTGCTTGTTCCAGTGCTCCATATCTAAATGTACGGAATGTCTGAAACCATTAGGCTTGCAAACAGCAGCTGGCCCAGCAGAAGAGACTTGTTAGGAAGGTGGGATAGGCTTTTGTGGCTCTAGGAAGGGAGGTTTTTAGTGATCACAGCACTTTGAACCGAAGTTCAGTTGTAGTCCTTACTTTTTCTGAACTTCATCTTAAGTTACTGCAAGACTGCAAAATTTACCCCGTCTCTCTGTGGCATCTTTCAGTCCACGAGAACTTAAATAGCAACCGTAGCAGTTTTTGTGGCAAAAGCTGGCAGTTCTAACACGCTGGAATTGGTGTCACCCTTGTGCAAAATGCAGTTTATGAGCTCCGTATGTCTTGCTGACCTCCAGGAATACAGAGCTGCTTTGCTGATCATACATATTGATTGAGCTTTCTCTGGGTTCCGTAATCATCGCCCTCGTAAGAAAGTACTTAATAAAAAGCTTCCTTTTTTGCATCTCAAAAGCTTAGGCAAAGAAAAAAACACACAAGAAAGAAAAAAAGGAGAAAAATCTATTGACATACTCAGTTGGATCTCCAACAAAACTCAAAACTCTAGACGAATTTGACAGGTGTTGCTTTGTCCTAAAGGAAGAGTGTTATTGATTAAATTATGAAGAAATTGAGAGTGCCATACCTGACATTTCTCTCAGTTTTGCTGCACAATGTGTCGACCGCTTTGACTGAATACCAGAAGTCAACCCTTTTATAAAGATCAACATCAAAAGTTCCATTTTGTACATCTGCGCATTTTTATTTTAAGCCTTGTTTGGACTCGGGGATTCAATAGGAACCATTTTAAAGTGGTTTCTTCTCTCTTTGTATCGATTGGACTTTGCAGCATTTGTTTATTTCAATAAGCCCATCTGTCCCTGAAAAATGTACAGCTGGACGCCCGTGGACGCCGAGCAAACGTGCCAGTAACGATTTTAGTTAGCCCTATCTTTCCCCCACCCCTCCTGCTACTAATTCTAAGCAGGTACAATATCAGCATTGCTCTTTGGCAAAGAATAAACTCGTGCAATAAAGTTCACACATAGAATCATCTGCAAGTCGTTAAGACTGATTGTGAAAGCCAGGAATTCAGCTCCGAATACAGCTCGGATAACCCAAGAATTACAAATTGCGGTATTTTACCTAAAGATATCGAAATGAACAAAAGCTAGGAAAACTACTGCTCATTTTAAGAATATTAACCCCCCTCCCACCGCCCCATAAAGTTTTGGAATTGTTCCCTGAAGGAGCACTAGAGCTTAGCCAATAGCCTTCTCTGAAAATAATCGTATGTAATTTTGTTAAATGAAACCGAAAATCCAGAACTTTTATGGGAAACATACGAATACATTCTTTGGGATAATACCATACTCCTGAAAATGTAATAGCTGTGCAAATAGTTTTGCTCCACTTCCCGAGTATCAGCAGCTACTGTTACGCAGATTGGTACATCTGTCATTTTCCAGGTCATTTTATGAAACTAAGGGAACATACTTCAAAGGCTACTGAGTATATGAAATAGATTTTTTATTGCAAATAATTATTTGAAAGCTATTTACTAGCTGGACTTCAGCTATATGTCTTCCTGTAATACGTTCCTTAAAACTTCCTTGGGGAGAAATTGCTGTAGTAATAGAAGTTTGTTAATCGGGTTTGGTTTTATGTTTTCCATGGCTTGGTGGTGGGATGGATATTTGTTTCCAACACTGTCCTTGCATACGAGCTTGCTGTTTCGCGCTTAATCAATGATGCTGGAGAATATCTGAATGAGCTAAATGTTAATTTTTTTCTTCTCTTTTCCTCTTGCTTACTGTACTTTTGCTTCTTTTATTTTCTTTTATTTTTTTTCCTCCTAGATGTTTTTGCTTATTCCTCCTAGTCTGATTTTGCAGTTATAAAATAAGAAGTGGCAAAAGTTCTCAAGATTAACGTTCAGGAAAACAATTAAACTAAAGCCTAAGGAGAGCTAAAGGATGCGAGCTGCTTTCTTTACAAGAAAGAAAAGCAGAGGGGTGTCTGGGGCAAAGATGGGGGAAGGTCTAATAAGCACACCTACAAACCTATCTAATTAATATACTGCATTTCGGATCGATAATTCTCTAATTAACATAATATGTATACGTGCACTCGCACATATATGAGAAATTAATGTCTCACTTAAAGGCTAACGTGCTAGCGTTGTACTTTGAGAAGAAGAAGAGTACGTATGGCATGCATTAGTGAAGTCATTCATTATTTATTCAGGTTCACTAAGTGAAACTACATGCCAACATATCTGTATTGCCTCCTTAATCTACTAAAATGATTGATCCATGTTCACTTGTGTAACCGTAGAATCTCTCTCCTGCTAGGTTTTCCTGTTGTCTGTTTCTCTTTATCCAATATAGTGCAGTTCTTATTCTCCCTATATTTAGCGTCTGTTACTAATTTAATCTTTAGACTAATAGTCAATTTATGTTAATCTTCTTTCTTTTTTCCTTGCACTTTTTTATTTTTCTTCCGATGCTTAAAATAGAAGTGGAGCAAAAAGGTAAATAACGTATACAGTCCAAACCCCAGCTCCTTGTTATGTGCCTTATGGATGTTAACCTCTTCCCTTCCCCTCCCCACAACACTCTTATATTATGATAATCAGCAGGATCTCATAAGTACACCTCATAAAGAAGTCGACTGTTTGCAATAAAGTGACTTGGCTGCTTAAAGTAGGTGCGGGGTATAGTGTCTGAAATACTTGGGCTGGAGGGAAGACTCCCTTGCTTTTTTCTCTCCCTTTCTCTTTGTCTTTCTTTCCCTCTCTTTCTCTCACCCTTGGGTAAATTCTTGTTAATCAAGTGTCATCTTGCCTGGCTTCCAGAACCCTCTCCATAGCATGCCATGGTTACAGGGTTTCCTGGTCTGTTTCATTCATTGCTTTGGTTGTGTTTTGTTTTCTCTGCTCCTAATTGCTTTCTCTGTATACCTGATGATTTGTTTTGTTCCTTTATTTTTAATCGAGGCACCTCCTTTTTCAGCCTCACCACTTCTTAAAGTTCTAAACAAGTCGATGTGATTTTTTTTTTCGGACTGAAATGACTGCTGCACACCACTTAAAAGCTTTGGAGCGTTAAATGTGTCCTCACTAAAAGTCTTAAGATGAAAATGCAAGAGTAGCTCTACATTTTCAGCTGTCTGTGTATGCCATTGAGCCTTGGTCTGTACTAGTGAAAACACTTCCCGTCCACTTTCCATACTGGTACAGCAAGAACATGGTAACTTTAAGAAAAGTGGATGATAAAGGGTGATAATTGCATTAATTATAACACAAGGTATAACCTAGTGCCAATTAAATGGATTTTTTTTCTTCCCGACACAGTCATTATGATTTACCTACTTTTATTTTTTTTTTTTCTTCCTTTCTTTTGTTTTCCTTTTCTTTTTCTTTTGTTTTCTTTTCATTATGAGACGGTCTTAATTTGACGTAATTCTTGTCTTACTTCTCTCTGTGACTGTTAGTTTTTGTTTGCCCGGGGACGTTGAAAGCAATTGTGGACTCACCGTATTTATACGAAGCTGAACAAAAAGCAGGTGCTTGGTGCAAAGATCCTCTCCAGGCCGCAGATAAAATATACTTCATGCCATGGACTCCGTATCGCACCGATACTTTGATAGAATACGCTTCTTTAGAGGACTTCCAAAACGGACGCCAACAGACGACCTATAAACTCCCAAACCGAGTGGACGGGACTGGATTTGTAGTGTACGACGGCGCCGTCTTTTTTAACAAGGAGAGAACTAGGAACATAGTAAAATTTGACTTGAGGACTAGAATTAAGAGTGGCGAGGCCATCATCAATTATGCTAATTACCACGACACCTCTCCGTACCGATGGGGGGGAAAGACTGATATTGACTTGGCGGTTGATGAAAATGGCTTGTGGGTAATTTATGCGACAGAGCAAAACAACGGGATGATGGTAATTAGCCAGCTGAACCCCTACACCCTGCGTTTCGAAGCCACCTGGGAAACAACGTACGACAAACGGGCAGCATCCAACGCTTTCATGATATGCGGTGTCCTCTACGTAGTGCGATCGGTCTATCAGGACAATGAGAGCGAGACCGGCAAGAACGCCATCGATTACATCTACAACACCAGGTTAAGCAAAGGAGAGCACGTGGAAATTCCTTTCCCCAACCAGTACCAGTACATCGCCGCAGTGGATTACAACCCCAGAGACAACCAGCTGTACGTCTGGAATAACAATTTCATTCTGCGATACTCTTTGGAGTTTGGCCCGCCTGATCCTGCCCAAGGTAAGGATTGGGGTTGGTTTTTTTTCCCTCATTTTCAGTCTTTTTTTGTGCTTCCATTCAGATAACTGTCCTAGAATCATAGAACTGTCTGGGTTGGAAGGGAGCTCTATAGATCATCCAGTCCAGCCCCGCTGCTGGGAGTGGGGACGTCCTCAACTAGAGCAGGGTGCTCAGAGTCTCCTCAAGCCCCACCTTCAATGTCTCCAGGACATGTTAGGATGTCTTTGGTCGTAGGCTTAGCTCTTGGCAGAAAGGCAAGGAGGGGTTTACTCGCTTTACGGGCTTGTGCTTTTCTTTCTTTTCCTTTTGTTTTTGTTATTTTAATCCAACGTCTTTGCTTTTCTGTGTTTGAGAATGAGCTGGACTGTTGTTTATTTCCTTTATACAACCACTCAGTTTGACTTCTATGGCTAGACTTAAGTTCATTCATGCTGAGCCAGAAGCCTGTTCCCATCAGTTGGATGTTACCTGGCTTCTGAATTGATTACAACATACATGCAGACCTTTTAACTTCTTGGCGCCAGCAGTTGAAAGCGATGTGTGCTGGGAGGTCCCAGAGGAGATGTACAGGGTTAATGTGCAATACCAAGCAGAAGTATTTTTCCGCAGCCCTATTTTCACAGTTTCTAATGCCGGGTTAGACAAGATTATCCGACATCTTTTTAGCAGATTTCTCAGTAAGTCCATTACAATTGCAGTTCAGCTCAGTTGAAGTTAGGGCAACTACCTAAAAGGAAGGACGCTACCTGCCAAAAGAGGAAAGAAAAATGGAAGTCTGTAGTCTGAGAAATGCCTAAGAATATCAGGGATAGGCACAGCCACATATTAACATCTGCAGAGGAGAGTAAATACCAAGAGAAATGCTCCATGGCAGAAGCTGCATGCAGCCAGGAACAGAATCTTGCTACGCTGCTTTAGTAATGAACGTGGTAACTTCAGTTCTCTCATCTAACTGCTATGCATGTTTAACAGCCCTTTTTTTCTGCTTCAGAAAAGTAGTAATGACTTCTCCACGTGGAAAGTAACCGTCCCACTTCGGCAACGCTGAGTCATGCGCAGCAGTGCACAATTTTATCAACACCCATAGAGCTTTTCCAGGGGCAAAAGCATGTAAGATGCTGCAGAACAAGGCAGTTTAGACCCAATCCATCACTGATCTCCAAAGGCGAGTGAAAACCTCCCCAGTCTGTCTCCTGCAGACCTCCCCAGCGATACGTGCCCAGGCACGGGCAGGTTCCAGGTGGTTGGGGACTGAGCTCCAGCTGCAAGGGCAGCCATCCTGGCAAGCTCTGTCTCAAGCTGGTCCGTTCCTTAGGGAGGGTTTGGGGCTGCTCTTAGCAGAGACATAGCCACCTATGTAATGAGACAAAAAACTAAAGCTTTCATTTTCCTATATTCTCATGCATGTCACTTTGCGTTTGGTTTAACTGAGATGAAGATGCTTTTTAAATTCTCCCAAGCTTTAATAATAGTAAGAGGAGAAAATGGAGATGCAGGCTGTAAGGAGCTTTCACAGTTCAGGCAGCTGCCATAAATGTGGCAAAAGCTAATCTTTAAATCATTGCATAGAAGGAAAAGTGTTAAGGAAGAGCACGGAGGGAAGAAAAGGCTTTGTGCAATCCTTCCTTTGCTTTACTGAGCACCGGAGGTCTCCAGTAAGACATTTTGTAATGTTTTTATTAAGAGAGAGTCTCCAAGATCCTAAGTTACAGTACATGTGCTGGCCACATCCAGTATCAGGAAGAGATCTGGGCATCCACCAGCACGTTCCTGGGTTCCTTGCTGGCATGCAAGGCAGGGGGAGAAATGGTTTATTCCAAGCAGACCTAGAGGAGAAGGAGTCTAGAGCACATTGCAGGGTGCTTGCTTCTCTTCTGAGCTCTTTGCCCACTCACCTCTGAAGACAGAGGAGGAATATTTTTTGAGTGATTTATAATTTAGATTATAATTTTGTATGGATCTGTATATAGCAGCTCTAAGAATATATTTCAGTTCATTTCTTCTTTTGCCTAAACCAATTGCCTGTAGTTAAAGGCTGCTAAATTAGAGGAAAAATTATCTAAGATGATTGTCCTTGAGATGTACTGCTGTAAAACCAACAAGAGATTCTGTACAGTTTCTAACTCTATTTTATTTGTGTTATATTCTCAGTTCTCTGTTGAAGCAGAAAGCCTGTATAAATTAAAAGACCGATCTTACTGTTACACAATGAAAGGATCTTTATGTGTAATACACATTAGGATTTTTTTAATTTCATATGGACTTAGATCAGATTTTCAGCACATTTGACGAAGGGCATTTTTGTGTTTCTTCTATTCTGGTTTGCTTTGGCTTTTATTTTTTTTTGTGGTTGACTCAGATTTCTTAATCATCTACTCAAAGACATAGGTGTTAGGATAACATCCTTTCTGTCTCCTAACACAGGAACCTTCTTTGAGTGTCTTTTGCAACGGTGCTTTAATATCAAGTATTTAATGGTGTCACAAGGTCAGTGCCTCAAAATTGGAAGTCGTGGCCTTTTCTGTTCGAATGGTTAATTTGGGGCCATTGTGGGAAACTCAGCAATCTGTGTTCCCTCTGTTTCCTGGGAGCAGTAATGATCTATAGACACACACGGATTCTCTTTTTTCCCCCCATCTATCTGTCTTCTCTAGCACTTCTTGTCTACACCATAACCTCCAGTCGCCAAGTGCTTCAAAACCCAACAATTTTCCTACACGAAAGATGATTGGAGCCACACTTCTGAGCCTCAACGGTTTGCTCCCGGGGCCAAAAACTTGCACTCATCCAAACCTTCCTTTTTTTTTTCTCTGTGTTGTTCCTTTCATTTTTCAATCTGCCTATTGAAACTTCTGAAATACTACTGTTAATTAACCCAATGTTGCCCTTGCTGCAAACCTACATCATTTTGCCCTCCTGCAACTGTTCATGTTACATGCTCCTTGTATCCTTATGTTCTTAATCTTCAGGAAAACTCTTTCTAAAGAGAGATGTAAAGGAGACTTCTAAAATTTACCCTGACAAGGGGGTCTGCTGCCCTTAGAACTCCTCTCTCAACCTCATTCTTTATGTGGTGTTTTTTTCTTCTTTCTTCTCATGGGAATTATGTAGATGTAGAAAAGTTATTCAGAGGTACAGCTGACAAGTACCACTCAGATATTGCAGAAGGGAACAGCTTCTAAGGTTAGGCATAAAAAAAAATAGATATTTAAAAGTCAAAATATTAATTTAGAAATAAA
>JANHFX010026645.1:0-46134 GCA_027560015.1 Chloroceryle amazona | reverse complement strand
TACACGAGAAGCACGGAGAGAGGGCCCCCTTTTTCCCCCCCTTTTTCCCCCCCTGTTCTGTTTTTTTTAATTATTTTTATTTTACAAAGGCTGTCTTTAATTTTACAAAAGCTGATGAGGAGACACACGTATTCTTTAGAAAAAAAGGAAGAGGGCAGGAGAGCTTTGGGTTTTCTCCTCAACATTTCAAGCTTAGTTCCAAAAAGCCCAAAATAGAATCTCACTTTTGTTTTTTTTAAAAAAAGGTACCACTAAGTCACCACTTTTCTAAGGTACCACAAAATAATTTAATTAATAGTTAATAATCTAAATGTTATTTATTATTTACTTTATTTTTTATTATTTAATTCTTATTTTGTTATAATGTAATTCTTATTTCAGTCTTTTTTAATACTTATATTTAAATCAATGTACTTCTGATGTACTACTACCAGTTATCCAGGTCATTTTTGAATCATAGGTGATATACTTTGAACTTGATTTTAATGGATAGCATTAAAATCATTCCACATACAGTTGCATAATGACAGCAGGGTGGTTTAGCTCTGGGTAGAACACAGAACAACTTGAAAATTTGTTTTCTCACTTACTAGACTATCAATTTCTTTCAATTACTTGCAGTTTCAGTGATGAAATATGTACTAATTAGCACAGGGTGCTCGGGGATGGGTAGGAATAATTGGTAGTCCCCTGCATCATTCTCCATCCCCACCAGTTCACTGTTCCCCAGGACCTGATTCAGCAGGCGTTGCCTGACACTTCTGCAAGTGATTGCAAGTGCTTTTGACAAATGTTAATTGGGAAAGCACTAGAAGGCTGGATGCATTGTAATCCACAGAAAATTACAGCAGTTTCACAAGATGTCAGGCGAGCACTGGCAGAAAAGATCCAAGCATTTCAATAAGGTTGGTAGGAGCCGGTTACACCAAGAGTGAGACTGAACACAGCCTCCCAAGAAGTTTCTCAGCTGTGAGCAAGAGAGGGATGAAAACCAATGTCATTGCATTTAGTCTTCAAACCCAGATTGTGATGTCCAAAAACTCCACTCTCAGAGTTAGCTCACAAGAAAATAAAAAGATAATTTTGTATCTGAGACTCCTAATATATCGTAACTGAAGTAATAATTGAAAAAGGATTTTGAAATAATTATCTGCCAAGCTACTGGAAGTTAATCTTATTTAAAGCACTAACTTGCAAAACATCTGCTGAAAGAAAGCAAGGCAAATCTTTTGGGTTTTGTTTATGATTTAATTTAGAGAAGATGCATTGTCCAGTAAGTCAAGAGTTCAAGGGCCTTGCAGAAGAAGAAGAAAAGAAAGAAAGAAAAAGGCCACTTTATCCACTGAAGTTAATCCTAAAATTAGCTTCATTTCTTTCAGTATCATTGAGGATTTAAAAAAATAATTGATAGGAGCTTATTTATTCTCAGCACAAGGATCTGTGCTTTTACACGCCTATAAAGCCTTCCGAACGCTAATGAAGAATTGGAAATAATTGATGGTCACTGTTTCAGTTACTTTACTCACTGGCATCTTCCAGCCATTGCTCAATATACACGTGAAGGTGATGAGCAGGAATTCCAAACTGTTACCTCCACCAGTGGTATTCATTCTCCAAAGCCTCAAAAGCCTGGCACAGCCTGGGCTGTACCTCAGCGGCTCCAGCGATGCGCTCCCGACGCGAGCCGGTGGAGTGAGCGGCAGGCAGAAGTGCTTTGGCCAAAGGTGATCTTAGTGTTTCATAATAGATTAGACTGGGTGCTTGCCACTGCCTTGAAGAAGTCGTGTTTTTAGCCCTGCTTTATCCAACCCCACGATGTTACAGCCCAGAATGTTCAAACGTGAGGACACCATCTAGATGCTAGGCACTGCTTCTGTTGGGAGCTAATTGGGCGTGCTGCGGCTCCCTCAAGCAGAATGACTGCCAAGTAGGAAGATGTTATCGTAATTATTTTCCTGGAAGGTGTGTACTGGGTGACTTGAAGTTTTGGGGTCTGTTTTTCTCAAATGGGCTCGTTAGTTCCAGCCCGCTGCCTTCGGTGTTAAAGCTGGACTGCATTGTTCCTGGCACCGCTGATTCCAATGATTCTGGCTATTGAGTTATTCCTTCTGCAAAAGTGATTAAGTAATCTTTAATTGCTTTGAGGGTGTTTTGTTAGGTGCTGATAACTCGCTAGTTAGCGCTGCCTTTAGAAATGTAACTGTCTGGTTTTATCACGGAAGAGATTACTTGGAGAATGTGCTGAAGCATCACGCTGGTATGAGCTGGGAGTGGAAAAAAAGTGATCAAAATTACATCTTAAACACCCAGAATAGCAATAAGTAAAGAGTAATATTAAGATAAAGGGAAGGAGACACCAGAGAATCCTTGTAAACTACATAAATAATATTTAAAGAATGTTGTGGGGTATTTTTTTTAATAATTCCACACTCATTTACTTAATTATTACTCTAATTTTCTCTGTGCAGTGCCTACCACAGCAGTGACAATAACTTCTTCAGCAGAGCTGTACAAAACCACTGTGTCAACCACTAGCACTGCATCACAGAAAGGTCCCATAAGCACAACATTAGCTGGAGGAACAAAGGAAGGAAGCAGAGGACCCAAGCCACCGCCACCGGTTTCCACGACCAAAATTCCTCCTGTGACAAGTTTTTTCCCTTTGCCAGAGAGATTCTGTGAACCAACTGAGGCCAGGGACATCAGCTGGCCTCAGACACAAAGAGGAATGATGGTCGAACGCCCTTGCCCCAAAGGAACACGAGGTATTGCCTTTAAAAATCCATCTTGATTTCGAGCAGACGTTTCCAAAGCGATGTGCTGCTCACTGACGGTGAATTTTTCTTGTAATCTCAAGCTGTCTGTAACATATTTTGTTGGTAGCTCGGGGAATGCCGTGTCTACGGGCAATGGTCAAGTTTTCTTCTGCAAATGGCATTTGAGCGTAGCTGCAGAATTACTTTGCGCGTGTGCTTTGGAGAATCCAGGTCAAATTTTAGGGCTTTGTTTGAGGACTGTTGTGAAATATGCTTCCAGCTGCCTTTCTCATTATGAGCTCCCCTCTGGATGAGCTCCAGGAAAAAATCAAGGGCTTTTTGTTTGTTTGCAGAACACGTCTGGTGCTTTTCACTGACTTTTCTTTATTTTTTTATTGTTGCTCTTTGTAATACACATTATTTCCTTACTTTTAGTCAATTATTGCCAACTGCTGCCATTAGCAGCATTCAGATTTACCATGGCTTAGGAGCAGGGTGTCACTGATTTCCTGAATGCACGTGGAAAAAGTGGTTTCCATTTCACTGTAGTTTTCTACATCTTGTTGTAGGAACTGCCTCGTACCTCTGCTTGGTCTTAACGGGAACGTGGAACCCCAAGGGCCCTGATCTTAGCAACTGCACCTCACACTGGGTAAATCAGCTGGCTCAGAAGGTTGGTTGAAACCTTTTATTCTGGTGCACATTGATGATTAAGGAGTTTAGCTCTGAGCATTAATAATTCAGTTAGTTGAAGCCACCTTTATTAATCCGTGCTCATTTAAAGTAGAAAAGAGTTATGTTTACTTTGTGCGCAAAGCGCTGGCCAACAGTTTGGTTCACGTGTGCTTTGGTACATTCTCCCTTCTACTGTGGTGGGCCTGTGACTCTGTGTTTTCAGAGCTATTTAAAAGCAACGTGTTTTCATTGCTATTTAAAGCAAAGGAAGTTTGCTGGTGTTCAGAAAACAAAATCTATATTTGCTTAATAAATCAAATAGGAGAAATGGCACAGCAAAAACTGTGGTGTGCAGTTTTTTGGTTGTGGAATAAATAGATTTTTGTCTGCCTGCATTAATAAGGGAACGATTAGAGGACAGAGACACTTTCTGTGTTTTTCCTCCCTACTGAGATTTACGAAGTTTATGAAAACTGGATAATTTGTTGTCAGTACCAGGCTACTTGACTTTCAAATGCCTCGAGCGCTAGGACGAACAAATAGATTTCTTCCTGTCTGATAATGGCAGCAAAATAAAAGTGAGGATGAATAGAAGATCTAGCCCAAAAGTCCCAGCCTGATTTCTGGGTTTGATGGCTGTTAAGAACTGCTTTTGTGTGTCACAGATCTAAGAACCTTTAATCTTCTGAGATAAAGAGAACGTTATTGGTCTCAATTAGTTGCAGATTTCAATGTATGTGCAAATGGTTATTTCACCACAACAAAGGTGCACAGAGAATTGGAATTAGGAGCCTCAAGCAGAACAAGGGACCCTGCTGAGATAATACAAATTGTCATTTCAGATCAGAAGTGGAGAAAACGCTGCTAGTCTGGCCAATGAACTGGCTAAACACACCAAAGGACCGGTCTTTGCTGGCGATGTTAGTTCATCGGTGAGGCTGATGGAGCAGCTCGTGGACATTTTGGATGCTCAGCTGCAGGAACTGCGACCGAGTGAAAAAGACTCTGCTGGAAGGAGTTATAACAAGGTACCCACGTCACGTCCCCTCCTCCTGCTGGGATAACTATTGCCCTTGTTTTGATTTGGTTTGGTTTGTTGTTTGGTGGTTGTTTGGCGGTTGGTTTTTTTTTTTTCCTTTCAGAAATACTAATCTATACTTTGTTCCTGCATGCTTATAGTTCTGGAATAAACATGTAAGAGAAAACAGCAGTAAATACACAGCGGAAAGTTGCAATTACCTTCTTTCGGGAACAAGATATAATTCACGAGAGCTGACTGGTCCTAAAATACAGAGCTGTGTCCCTTATTAAAATCCAGAATGCATTATAACTAGGGGAAGGGAAACGGGCATTAGCTCTCAGAAATTCTTTTAACAAATCAGCGTGTTTATCCAGCGATCCTTTTAACCCTGAACGTGTAATAAAACCAGTGGGATTCTGCATAGGTGCAGGGGTTTATTTTTATCTGTCTTCTGGAGAATAATGGCAATTTCTTAGCTTTTTTTAAAGATGCCAATATCACTTCTAAGTGATCTTTATAGAAATGCCTTGATGCGCACATCTAAAAGACGAATAAGTGTTTTCTCTGGAATGATGCTTGGAGAAACATTTCAGAGAAAGCTGTATCTCCTTGCTGTTTAAATACAAATCACAAACGTTATTACCATTCCTCCTGTTCTCAGAGGAAATGCTGTATATTTCTTGGCCTCTTCCTTGCATCAGCTTAGTCAACAAGCTACAAACAAAACATTTTTCAGCCTCCTTTAGAGAGAGCGAGCTCCGCGCACTCCTCCTGTTATTTTGGCGAGGGTTTAAAATGGCTTTACTTTTTTATTTTATTATTATGCCCGTGGCAGTGCTTAAAGGAGTTTTCCCAGAGACAGATCAAATGCCCACACAGAGATTTCCTCCTTTGACCTTTTCGCACAAATCCCAACGATATCTGGGCACCTGTATAAAGGTTGGGGGAAAACGTTTCTTAGGTGATGGGTTTTTTGCCAGTCATCACTGGGCAGAAACTAGATTAATGTCCAAACTACAGTTCAAATTTGAGATCTGAAACACCAGACTAGTTTTTCTTATATTTCTGAAGCTTTCCAGAATGTGTCTAACTTCTGATTTTCTTTTTTCTCACTAAAAAGCTCCAAAAACGTGAGAAGACATGCAGGGCTTACCTTAAGGTATCTCTCCTGTGCTGTCACCCTGCTTTCTCCCTGCTTCAGCAACCTGCCACGCTTTATCATCTTGCTGCATGATCCTGTGTATTTCAGTCTTTGATAAATGTGTATTGTGCCCCACATCGACTGTACAAATGTTGGCTTTGCACAGGTGTAACACTCAGGGGAAAAAAAAAATAAATTAAAGATCAAAGTTTCTACCTATTTTACCTCAACTTGTTCAAAACTAAAAGAGCAGAAATGGTTGTTATTCAAATTGGAAGTAACATTTCACTCATAATACAACTTTGGGTAGAGGAAAAAGCTGGCAACCGAACAGAAATTGTTACAGCTGGTAGAATTTGATATCAAAGACTGTTTAGAGTTGATTTTTGCTTGCATGAAAAAATGTACATTGTATAGCCTGCTTTGTTCTGTGTGTATTCTTCTACCTGGTTAAAAATCACTGTTTCTTACAGTTTTAAGAGTTGTGTGACAAAGGCCAGATTCAGTGACTTCAGAATAAACTGTAAAGACAAACATTCCTCTAAATTCACTAGGAAAACGTGTGCCACGTGTCCCACTAACCAGGCTCTGTCAAAGGCATGTAACACTTGGCTGCTTTTCAGTTTATTTCAACTGCTCTAGAACGATTGTCCAGAGTGGCCAGCTCCTGCTCTGCAGTGATGCCAGTAATGCCACCTCGCAACCATGAAGAAGAGGAAGAAATAGTCCTAGAACAGATCATGTCTGGCTCTGAAAATTTTCATTGCACATTTTTTTTTTCCAAGTTTATTTAAAAAAAATACTGAGTTTTACTTGTACCCTCTGAGATACAAATGTAAACGTGATTTTGGAAAAGAATTTTGAATCACTTGGAACCGTAATAAAGTAATTCAGGCTCTTAATGAAGAGATGTTTCTCTGTACAGGGCTCTTCTGGAGCATTCATCTTTTACCCTGCAGTCCAGAAAGTGGATGGGAGGTGTCCAGTTGTGCAAAAATTTGCTAAAAAGAACCAAAGATCTGGAGAGAGAGTCACTCAATAATAATAGTAAAAAATAAAAATTTATTAGCAAATATTTATTTTGCTTAATAGTAAAGGGAAATCCAGAGCTTGAGTAGACTTTTCATACTTCATTTTCAGTAGTCAGCATGAATGTGGGAAGAGCAGTAACGGGTTTCTCCAAAAGCAAGGGGCTCTGTGGTCTTCCCATCACCCCCTTGTCCGAAAGGCTCAGAAATACTACTGGGCAGTGATCTTTTTTTTTTCACAGGAAAACTGCAGAGTTTGGTTATCCTGTAACAAATAAAAAGCATTTTGTATTAATGAAAGCGTTCCGCCAGCGCCGTATGGAGATCTATGAGAAGCCATACATAGCACAACCTTCATTTCCACCCAGTGTCATTTTCTGTAGGTCTGAAATGGGCTTCTCTGCTTAGATAAGACTAATAAACCTCTTGAAATTACAAATCAAAAGCTGACTTACACTATGCAAATGAAGCAAGTTCCCACTTGGTGACAGAGGATTCATTTGTACCTCAGATTAGAGGCTCCAATCTGTATTTCTTGGTGACTAATGAATCTGGCCTCTGCAGACCAATTTCTGTTCCACTCTAGTTAATGGCTGCAGCAGTATCAGTGTGAGCATTTTGACTATTCCATCTCCCATTAGAGAAAGAAGAAAGGCTTTAATGCCACTTCCAAGTATCTTCCACCTGCCAGGAAGGTCGTGGTGGCTCACAATGCAGACAGAAAGAGGATATTAAAATGGATTAGGCTAATTAATCTTGCTCTGACAATAGCCTTGACCAACTTTTCCTATTCGTTTATTTGCACAATAAACTATTCCAGACCGACATCGTTCTGTTTGTACAATGCCTTCTGTTTCCATTCCCAATGCTTTTAAATTGATCAGACAAATTACATATCTGCTTAATGACACATCGTGACGAGGTAAATGGGACAGAGCAAACAGGGTGTTTCAGCAGTGCATGGTATACTCAATGCACAGCATACTCAACGCACAGCTCCATTATGCATTAATGTTAAGAGCCTGCCTTCAATTGATTAACTGATTAGTCTGATTGATTGGATTATTTTGTAAAAATAATGCAATCACATCACCCAATTCTTCTTTATTTACCGGTCCTTTACGTGCAGCTTAATGAACCTTAAAGCATGATGATAGAGTTGTTACAGGAAAGACTTCTGAAAATGGCAGCTTTATTCAGTTTTAGAGTTTTCCCTTCACTGATACCAGGGGCAGCCAGTGGACGTCTTGTTTGCTCTATTGATTTCCCTTTTTAACTGACCTTTGTGCAGGACTGGACGTCAGTAATCTTTTTAAGTATCTATGAACAGGTACAGGAGCAGGAGGGGGAGTGAGAGTGGCCCAGGCTAATTTATATCCACTGAGTCAGCTTCATTTCATGCCTCCTGTAATAAAGAAGGCACTTTGTCATAGGCAAGTAGTTTACAGTGCTATTGGCTGCATGAGTTGACCTAAGTTTCCAGAAGAGCATTATTGTCATTTTAGCCTAAACTGGAGATTTTTTAAAGAGAAGTTAACACATTTTGACGTTAACTTCAAGATTAAAGCTTCGGGCTAAACTTCCAGAATGTATTTTTTTTTTTTAGCACATGAATAAGACTGTCTTTATATCTGACATGAGACGAGTCAAATCTGCATGTTTACCACTTAGAGAGCACACAACGCTAGTGGCTAACTGCGCTTCTATTAGTGCTAATCCAACGAGAGGATGGGAACTATTTTCATGTTGAAGATAGTTTTCCAGTGCCATTAAATCCCAGTAAATCATTCCAACAGTTAAGTATTCTAATTGTCACCAGATAACGTAGGAAGTTTTCCCCAGCTGCCTTAGGGCAATCAGACCTAATGATAGTTTTCTAATGAATGCAGGCAATTGTGGATACAGTGGACAACCTGCTCAGGCCTGAAGCTCTGGAGTCTTGGAAGGACATGAATTCTTCAGAACAAGCCCACGCAGCCACAATGCTCCTTGATACGTTAGAAGAAGGGGCTTTTGTCTTGGCTGATAATCTCTTAGAACCAACCAGAGTCTCAATGCCCACGGAAAACATTGGTAAGTTCATTTCTTCGTGAGCGTAATTTCAAGTGCTGTGCATTGCTTTACACTAAACCAGGAAAAAAAAATATGCCAGAGAGCATCATGCTCTTTGAAAAACTGAGCTGTGCAACATTTGGTGGAAAGATGAATGCTCCTAAGCAAGGGAGACAAGCTTTTCTTGGTTCATTCTTCAAAATTAGCATTCTTCTTTAGCGTCATTAATACGAAGCAAAATGGAAAGTCGTTGATGTTGCAAAGTTGATTTACCCCTGAAAAATCATTAGCAGAATGTATGGCTATGAAGAGTGCTTAAATGGCAGAGTATGGATTTTTTTGAGGTAACTGCTTTCTGTAGGGCTGCAGAAATGCTTTCTTGTTATACATAAACTGTTTCTAATGAATTTAAATGACTTTTTTTTTTTTATTTTGCAACATACTCTGCCAGTTAAATATTTGGGGCACTCAGAACATAGACCAAATGTTTATATTAAACATGACTGCCTTCAGGTAAAAATGTGTTCAGTGAACTACATCTCCCATAATGCAGAATAGCTATGCTCCAGAGACTGCAAAATAGCTGAAGCTAGCTGAAGCACAATTTGGAATTGAAGTGGTGACAGAGAAATGAAGGGGTTTGGTATTAGAGATGTGCAAATACTGGTATGTGGAATGTGTTAAAGCAAAAACCATTGCTGTGCATAAAATTAACATTCCTTCATCTTGTTACGGGGATTAATGTAATCTCAGGGAGGTACAAGGATGCTGGAAGTCTGCTCATTTGAAGGGTACCATGATGGAGGCTTAGAATAGACTGCAAAAATTTCACCTTTCAATGTCTGCGTATTTGTAACTGGAGGAGGTGATTCTACCTCGGTTTTAATTTGAGTAGGAAGATTCTGGGCAAGGGTAGGGAAAGCTGTTACAGTCCCTTATCAAAGTAACTGCACCAGTTATTTCTGAAAGGATGTGGGTAGAATCACAGAAGATCTCTCTCGGGATGTACAAGAGAAGTTCCGTGGAGCTCAGTAGGCTGAGCATCACTTCTTGTGCTAAGGTGTCTTCAAGTCCTAGTTAGTAACACATTACTGATGCCATGCAAGACTGAATTCCCAGCACACGTACGTATCCGTGGCTTAGAGAAAATCATTCACTAATTGCAGACCTTTTGTCTGTCTACAGTTTAGACCTATAGTTAAACCAGTTTAATACAATGCAGGTATTTGTCAAAAAACTGACCACTCTCAACTTACATTATTTTACATATCCAAGGGAGTCCAGCCTTTGATGGTAATCCTAAGAAAGCTTCCCAATACACATTGTATTATAAAACTAAAACTTAAGTAAGACTGAGTAGCATCAAAGTTTTCAATGTAAGTCTTTTTTTGGCAGAACCAATAAAATGATTTCCTATAAACCTTTATGAAGAATTAGATTTAGGAAAAAAATCTTTTTAAGTAACAAATACTGCTTGAGCTAAATACACAGCATAAGAATACTTAGCTATTCACAGAATCATAGAAGACCAGGGTGGAAGGGATCTCAAGGATCATCTGGTCCAACCTTTTAAGGTAAAAAAAAACAAACCCAAACCAAACCAAAAAACCCAAACTAAATAAATACATGCATATATATATATTATTTAAATGATCTGCCCTAGCAGACTCAAGCTGACTCTTAAAACTGTCCAGTGTAGGGAAATCCACCACTTCCCTTGGGAGAGGATTCCAAACTCTAATTGTAGTAAGGTCTCCCCTAAACCTTCTCTTCTCAAGGCTGAACAAACCCAGTTTTCTCAGCCTTTCTTCATATGGCAGGTCTTCCAGTCCTCTGATCATTCATTTGTGGACTGTTTTAAAAACTCTTTCTATCTTTAATCAGTACTTAAAAGTTCTAAACTTGTTAGCACAGGACATCACTTTGAATTTAGGAGCTTCAGACTTAACATTTCTCTGCCACATGCGCGTAGTATTTTTAAGGGGTTGTTTTGGGAGAACAAATTAAAACAAGGTTTGATGTCATGTTGTCATTATTAACATGCTGTCATTTTCGTTGAGTGCACTAGGTTTAGTTAAAGAAATTCTGTGTGCTTGAAACGTGCAGAAGAGATCTGTCTTACGGTGGCAAATGAGGACAGCAGTGTGAAAAAACTAAATAAAGAGTGAGGAGAAATATTGTCATCTGGCGTATTGCAACCCGGCCAAGAGAATTCCTCTGCATTCTCCTTTTTTTACCACCTTTTTTTTTTTTTTTATCTCCTTCTGTTCTGCTTAGTTTTGGATGTTGCAGTGCTCATTACTGAGGGCCAGGTGCAAGACTTGAAATTTCCTCAGGGCAGCAAAGGAGGCAACTCAATTCAGCTCTCTGCAAGCACCGTAAAACAGAACAGCAGGAACGGTGAGTCGGGCACGGAGCACTGAAACTCCATTAAAAGTTAGCTCCTTTAGTTTAAAATATCAAACCACAACAAAAATGCTTTTTCTCGAAGATTGTGGTTAATTTGGGGTTTTTTCTTTTAATCCATAGCTTGCTCATTTACTGGGGCTTTATTGTCACCTCCTAAGTGTACAGGTTGCTGTCTTTCTGTGGACCTCTGTGATGACTGGTTTGGTTTGGTTTGTTTTTTTATATTTTATAGGATTAGCAAAACTGGTTTTCATCATTTACAAAAGTTTGGGGCGTTTTCTCAGTACTGAAAATGCAACCATAAAACTAGGCAGCGACTTCGCCGGGCGGAATAGCACGATCGCGGTCAACTCCCACGTCATTGCAGCCTCCATCAACAAGGAATCAAGCCGGGTGTACCTGACCGATCCTGTCCATTTTACACTGGAACATATTGATGTGAGTTATGCTAATGAATTAATGGGCAGGTTATAAAATCAGCAAGAGGGAAAAGCAATGCAGAAAAATAACCTTGGTGGGTTGTTTTGGGTTTGGTTTTTTTTTTCCATTTGAATTTTAAATGTTGGACTAGGTCAGGGACACAAGCTTAGTTAAGTCTATGAACATAAAATTAAATGAGCCTGGTTCAGTGATTATTAGAACTTAAGTGTATTCTTAATGAAAGCTAATTCAGTAATCAACAAGAAAATGTAAATGACTAATTTGTTTCTAACTGGAAATTAACTCTTACCTTAGTAGCAAGGTAGAAAATAACTGTTAAGATTCTTGGTGGTCTGATGGAGCAAGTTGAATGACACTAACTTCTGGAAGCCTATACAAATTGTTTAAATGCATTTATTCAGTGAAGAATAAAGAAGAACAAACTCTTACATCTTGGTTTATTATACTTCAGATTTGTGTCTATTTTCTTATTCCAAACCGGTCATTTTTTTGTAGTGTTCCTTTGCTCACTACATTGATCCTTTCTGTTTTTCTGTCTCACATGGGGAAATAAAATAATCACTACCACAATAAAGGAAAAGTGGTTGGATTTTCCTGTTATTTTGCATCTTTTTATAAATCTGCTTTGCTTGTTCTTCATCAGAATAGAGAGGCATTGAGGAATGAACTTTTTGAATAGATAGGCATTGAAGAATGAACTTTTTCCTCATGTCTGTTCATATGACTTTGGCCTGACCAACAAAGAGAACCAAAGGAAAAAGTTCACATTTGCAAACTTCTTCAGTTACAGGAAAATACCTTCAGAATAAATTCGAGGTCCTAATTTTGCAGAAAGCAAAATGTCCCATCAGTACATAAAATAGGAAGATGGAAATTGTAATTGTTTAAAAATGGGTCTACAGTAATTGAGACTACACTTTAGAGTGTTTCGGACTATAAAGTCCCTTTGAAACTGGCTGTCTTCCTTGTATAACATAGTCCACAGTTCTGCTGATGAAAAACTTTATTGTCCAAAACATGCAAAGTTTAATCTAAATTACCTCCTACACATATTAAACAATTATTATCCCCATCTTCATATGTAAAATCCTCATTTTATATTACCCTTTTGTCTCCCAGCCTGACAATTACTTCAATGCAAATTGTTCCTTCTGGAACTACTCAGAGAGGACTATGATGGGATACTGGTCAACTCAAGGCTGCAAACTGGTTGACACAAATAGAACTCATACAACGTGCGCTTGCAGTCACCTAACCAACTTTGCAATACTTATGGCTCATCGGGAAATCGTGGTAGGTAACGATGCTTCTTGTCACGGGCAGGGAACAAACTTGTAAAGATTTTTGGTTTCAATTTGTACCAAAAATTGCTGAAGTTTCTGAAGTACTTAGAGCTTCTGCTGTGGGTGCAGCTGTGCAGGCTGTTCCCTAGAAGCACAAGCACCAGCTCTGCTTGGAACAGGAGGGTCAAGGAGCTTCCCATGCTGGTTGTTTAAATGCCTTTTCATACTCTGAGATTTTGTTGTCTAGTTAAAGTACTTGCAATATTTGCAAGGGTACGAGACTTCTCATGAAGTCATTGTATTCAGGAGGGTTGCTGAACTCGTGTTTACAGGGAGCCATAGGAGAAGTAAAAATGCATTCTGATCTGGCTAAAATAGTCACTTTTTTTCTCTCAGACCTGCATCTCTTCTTCTAGCCTGGCTCTTCTGGAAAGCTGACCCGTGACTGAGAAATAACTGAGTACATTTTGCCCATCTCATGTAATGAACAAGTAACCTTTCTGGATGCTACCTGTGTAAATAGGTTTTTTTTTTTTATACACATAAAGAGTCACATTAATTTTCTCCATTCTCGGTTGTTTCTAGTACAAAGATGGAGTGCACGAATTGCTCCTCACTGTCATCACCTGGGTGGGAATTGTCATCTCTCTTGTTTGCCTGGCCATCTGCATCTTCACATTCTGTTTTTTCCGTGGCCTGCAAAGTGATCGTAACACTATTCACAAGAACCTTTGTATCAACCTCTTCATTGCCGAGTTCATTTTCCTAATAGGCATCGATAAGACAGAGTACAAGGTAAGTTTTCTCTGTGTGTACTGATCTTGTTCTCTGAAATGACTGTTGGAAATGGATTTGACTTAAAACATGACAACACTGCCAAGCTTTTAGCATTCTGACACGGCAAGGCTGAACTGAAAGCTCGGTGTGAAAATAAGATAGACGTGTTCATAAATAGTATTTACATCCATCAAAAATATCACTGTGGCCTTAATTTCCCACTTACTGCATATTTTTTTTTCCATTTTCAGTTGAGAAACATGGGCTGTTAATGAAGCAGGTGGTTAAACCTTTGAAAGAGGAGATGAATTTAAATGTTGACCTAGTAGAAAAATATCTGTGTTTTCTACATAGAGTCATCTCTCTCAACAGCTATTGAGTGCTTTTATTCTCTATATATTAGAGCAGAGCCTTATCTATACGTTTACACATTTTTATTGATGCAGGGGTTTTTGGCAGCACTGGTGAAATTAATTCTGAAGCAATTCATTGGGTTGAAATCTAATAATTGCATATAGTTCCATCCAGAACTCAGCCAAAGGGGGAGAGAATTCAGAGTGATTTCTGTTATGACAGTAGAAACTTCCAACTTACAGCAGCTAAAAATGGCTTGATGGCCCCTTCATAATTTTAAATAAGCAGTATTACATCATGCATCTAGAACCAACTGTTCACATCTCAGATGAGCTGAACTCTTCAAGTTCTACAACCATATCAATTTCAAACTTAAAAGAGTTGCTTATAAAAGGGAAAAGCCTGCTCTGTAATTGAAGACTGGGGGGTGGTGCCATTTCCTCACCTTCATTCACACTGTTTAGCTGACTTAGTTTCTTGTAGCCACTGAGCACACATTAGCATCTTCAAATATTCACTGTGTGTTTTCAGGTAGGGAAAATGCTCCTGAATTTGTGTAAGATCTCTGAGGGAAGTCTGTGCTGCTCTACTACAAGCTATTTAATTGTAACGATGTGAAGATTTTGCGGTCTATATTTCCATCTTTCTTTTCCTTTGCAGATTGCATGTCCAATATTCGCAGGTCTCTTACACTTTTTCTTCCTGGCAGCCTTTGCCTGGATGTGTCTAGAAGGAGTGCAGCTTTATCTAATGTTAGTAGAAGTATTTGAAAGTGAATATTCTAGGAAGAAGTACTATTATGTTGCTGGCTACCTCTTCCCTGCTACAGTAGTCGGTGTCTCTGCAGCTATTGACTATAAGAGCTACGGAACAGAGAAAGCGTAAGTAATTGCAAGTGACCTGAGTGTTTTTCAAGTGAATAATTTTTTAAAGCCTATTAGCTGTCAGAGGGTCCCTGACAGACTAAAATAGCGTCTGAAAGCTTTACTCGTAAGAGAATGGCAATGCTGTGCACAAATTACAATCAAGTCCTTTGTAATTCTCTAGGTTCAGAGGATTCGTACTCTAGAGAGACCGATTCTAAATTATGGTCTTTCTTTTAATACAAAAGGTTGACCTGAAACAAATTGAAAAAGTAAATAACTTTGGGGCCTCACATGTATATTAAGTAAAAATTCTCAACTTAAAGGATTTGGCAAGCCTAACCACTCAGTTTTGAGTTAATGCTTTGTGAGATGTCTTGTGTTCAGCTGCCCCTCTAGCTAAGTGAATTATGACAGTGCGATATTCCGATCTGTATATTTCACTTCGATAATATTTTATCAGGTGAGTAGAGCAGGAATAAAATCAGCCCCTGCCTTGTCTTTACAAAAATACAGATGTGTATAGAAAGTGGCAGAAGGTAGACAGAAAACATTTCTGAGGATTTGAGTTGCTGGAGGCATGAATTTGCCTTCCAATACTGTTTCCTTTGCCCTTTGATGAAATTAGTTACAGAATGGAAAGATACTGTTGACTACAAGAAAGCTGCTTGATTTTGCTCCTGATGAAAGGCAAGTAAGAGCAATTCAGCAGGGAACTGGGTTGTAGGAAAAACGAATCGCTAAGTGAAGTCGGCCCTAGTAGGTTTACACATAATTTAGTCTGGTATCCTACGTATTCTTTCTCTACTGTTCAAGTCCCAGTTGGGGCATTTTATTTATACCGTACCGTTTTGCAGCAAAACATGACATCTGAACATTTTCTGCCTTGTATTCCTCAGGAGTAAGCACCTTGCATATGGTATAAAGTTATAAGCAGACTTTGAAGATTTGCATGGGAAACCTGTGGAAAATAGTTGCTGTTGTTAGATTCCTTAATCCATGATAGCACTTGTGACCAAGTCTTTGGACTGAAAGGGAGAGTTTGTTTCCTTTTGTTTCTTCTTACACGTTAGCTATATTCCTGCTGATGTATTTTCAAGTTTAATAATGATTTTAAACGGGACGATTTTAAATGATTTTAAAAGTTTTAGCTTAGGAAACATCATCCCTGTGGAATGTTATTGTTCACTGGTAAAATTTGAGCTTAAGAAGTATTTTTGCACTTTTTTTTCCCCATGTATCGGACCGAGGTGCTAATGTAATTGTTCAATTTTCATTCTCTTTTTTCCATGCTAGTTGCTGGCTCCACGTAGATAACTATTTTATCTGGAGTTTCATTGGACCCGTTACCTTTATCATTCTGGTAAGAACTTTGGTTTTTTGCTTTCCTTTCCTTTTAGGTTGCCTCACAGCTAAGTTAAAAAAGATTGAGTAACGTCAGTCAATATCATCCTTCTATGCAAGACATTTCATGAAAATGCTTATAAACAATTTGTAATGTCCAGCGGTTATATAAATGTCTAAAAATCTTTAGAGAGTGCTGATCAAATGATTAATTGTCAAAGCTGTGGTGGCACTTCAGCAGAGCCATCTTTTCCTAATGGCTTGAACTCTGAAGGTCGTATTGACATGTGTAGTCACATGAAAAATCAATGAAGTTCTAAACAGAGGAGGTTTTTTTTTAAAGGACCCATTATTATTACTTTCAATCGAGTCGCTATTGTACAGGTTCCAGAATTTAACTGCTAATTATCCAACATAATTATCTCAAAATGGTGTTCTAACGCATTGGGTAATTAAATAAATCTTATATTTCATTACACTTGCACATTATTTATATGTGTATTTGCCATATGCATATTTTTCCATGCCTACTTCTGCGTGTATTTATGCTACATGTAATGTATGGCAGACATAAAAGTTCATCTGTTCTAGTAGAAATAATAGACTATTATGGAACCAGTAGAAAGCCTGTAAGTGTTCTTGCAGTCAGCTGAGTAAATTTGTTATAGCCATGCTTTTGAAAGTCTTTTTCTGTTCCCCTACCTTTAGCCAGTAGTACAGTTGTGAAACGTTAAGAGAAGCTTAGTTCCCTTGAATTTCCAAATGCAGGAATTGCATTTTGTGATGATTATTTTTCAGCCTGAAGCATATGCATCAGGTATAATTTAGAAATTTCTGACTTTTATAACTCTCTATGTCAGATGTACTATTTCAACACTTCTTCTAGCTTATAGTTCACATTACTTCTCCATGTAAAAAAATAAATTGATACTTCAATTATGGAGCTTTCTATAAAAAATGTACCCAGCCAGTCTTTTGTAGGTACTTTATTCCTTCTTGGTTATCTTCAATATTGAAATAGGGTTATGTATATTTGGCTTGAATTTCCTCTCTGATTATATCAAAAACCATTTCGGTTCTTGAGCAGTTAAGAACGGGCAGTTGTGCAGTGTGGAAGTTGAGTTCATTGGCAGATTTTCCAAGAAATAGGCCAAAAATCATGTGTAGAGGAGTTGAATTAGAAAAACCGTGCTGGTTTTCTTTTAAAGTTTTGAGCGTAGACTGTAATAATTGTTCAGAGTTTATTCTAAATAAGTTAAATCAAGTTTCAGGATGATAGGGATTCTTTTTGCAATTAAACCTACAATAACGATTGAAAGATACACTTTGTATTTTCAATATGGTTCACAATATTTTTCCACACAAAGTTGTTTCTTGCAGAAAATGGTTCTGAGTTTTATGCCACAACAGTTCAGTTACCTCGGGTCTGATTGCGGGGTGATAATTTGCTCTTTGTGTCTAGCTTTTTATTTCGTTGTTACTGGGAGTATTTTGCTAAGTCACCTCTATTTCTCTCCCTTGCTTTAAAATAACATTTCACATGGGAAGCTTTGGGCATTGCTGACGGCTTTTTCACTTCCTCATAACCAGGTCAGAGTGAGAATAGAGGTGAAGGACATTTAATCATATTGACCATGTACAGACATAGTTCACTATTATTTACTGGCCGTGACATTATTATCCTCCAGCAAATCATTTAGGCTGAGGCGCTTAAGGCCTTTGGGAGCAGTATTCCCAACTTCAAAAATATGAAACAGCAGGTAGCAATCACAGCACAGGTCCTGGGAGTAATTCTTCTCCAGCAATTGCTTTGCCCTCTAATCGTCCCAACTGAGAAAGCAAGAGAGACTGGGGGAGGAAACGTGAGGAGCGCGATGGCTGAAAAATAGTCCGTCAGGTGGGGTGTAACTGAAGAGCTCTATTTGTAGTGTAAGTTTCCTTCGTGTCAGTACCATCTGAGAACTTCACCTTGGTAAACTTTTTGGCATGTTAAGCAAATGGCTTTGATGATTCTGAGTTCAACTGATGATTCTGATCAACTCTTTCTTGACTTCCTTGGCTACCATCATTTACAAATTTTGCGCCGAGTTCAGAAGCGTTTGCGCCTGTGTCTGTATCCAGGTTTGCCCAAAATGAGGAATGGGAAGTAGGAAGTTCCTCAGTACATCTTCTGAGGAACTTGCAAGCTCCCTGTTTCCATAGCCTGTCACGCCTTTGGGCACCAGGGTTATTATATCTATGAGAAAAGAGCATGTAAGTAATGAGCGGTGGGAAACCATTAGTATGCCTGAAATGATTTAATGAAAGCTTGGATCATGATACGTCAGGAGCTGTTCTTATCATTTGGACAGCTCCATCTGCATCTTTAATAATTAATTCAGTTCAGTAAGAGTTCAGCGTGCACACTCATTTAGAAGCCTTCTTCAGAGAGCACCTCTCTCGCTGCCAGTCCCAGAGAGAAATTGGCTTCTGCATGGCTAAGAGCAAAGATCTGGAGATACAAGAGCAGTTTTAGAGCTGCATTTGCCAGGTAACAAAAGCTCTGGGGAGTTCAGAAAGGGTCAGAACATGTGCAGTTCAGCTAGGTTACTTCAGAGTGGTGTTTCTGTTCTTCTGTCTTATCATATCCATGTCAGCACTGCAGGCTGTGTGGAATGAATTTTAAGCTGCTAAGCTCAGGCAGACGTGATTCAATTGAGCAGGTTCATGGCTATAAAACAAACAGTGCACTCCCGTAATCTGTGGTCAGAAAAGCCTGAGGATTTTGACTTCTATGTAGATCCTTAGTCACTCAAGTCCAGGGAATGGGTGATGCTGGTGTGACTTAAATTCAGCCAAAACTATTGGAGTTTGCTTCTTGTAGATGGAGCCAATACATTAGGCTACTGAAGGTGATTTAAGCAAAAATTCCTTGGATGTCCAGTTTCATTAACATAGGAAAGATAGTTTCTTTTTTCACTCAGGTTGAGGCATGACTTCACCCAAGTCACTGGATGTATACATACAGATCTAGCTCCACACATGAGAATGGACTGGTTTTGTAAGCTTATGTAGATAAATAATACATGTATATCTTTCCCTAGGAGAACTTGATAAATGGTATTTATCTGTTGCTCACAAGGGGGAATTTATCATAATTACTGCAAAATCCAGCTTTATTTGGCTACTAACTCATTGTACCTGCAACTGATTCCAACCCGTTAGTCTTCGGTATATTCACATTTTAAAAAGTTCATTTTACTTGAAGACATTTCTTCTCTCAAAATGACATCAATTTTGGGTGCCAGAAAGACAAAATTCCTGCTATACCATTTTTCATGTTCAGTACCTTCTGATTTCCAAACTAGAAATGGCCCTCTGTGTGGTGGCTATGAAAGAAGCCAATTTTTATATTTTAAACTTTTTAATTTTTAATATCTATCCAACTGTCTTTCTTTTGCCCTGTTCTGTCAAATGATGCCTGTCATATTAAAAGATAAATAGCCTGTGGCATTTTAAAGGGTTCTCAACTTTTTTTTTTTTAACTATATTTTTTTTCCCTTTACATACAATTCTAAAATCAGTGTACAGATTAAGCTGGTTCTCCATGTAATCCAGTACCCAGTCTCTTAAAGTGGAAAATATATTTTAGAAATTATGGCAAAAACCTACTAGAAACATCAGTGGAATACTATCAATCCAAGTTTTTCTTATTGTTATCAGCTAATGTTTTAAGAGATCTCATCTCATAGCTCCACCTACTGTAACTGTGTGTTTTGTCACTCTGGATATCACAGCAGAATCTTCAAAACCAAACCTGATACCTGACCAGACTTGTAAATTCTTATTTTTAACCTTGGAAAAGAGGATTGGTCTGGTTTTCAGAAGTGCAGAATGAGAGTTGGTACAAATGAATGCCACAGAACTATGTTTCCTTCTTCTCCCCCCATAATTCTCACAAAGAAAAATAATTCTGCCATTCCTTCTAAAAGCAATTATTCTCCAGCAAGTTCCCACCCTCACTGCTTTAGTGTCATGTTTAATAAAATGGCTGGATGCCCAAAAGTCTTTAACTCATGAGTTTCTCCAAACCAGTCAATTTCTAGACGATATGCAGTAAGGGATCCAAAAGAGAATCTATAGAAAGGTTTGGCTGCAGTATTTGCAAGTGGCCAAAATAGGCTTTTGATAGTGATAGAATGTGTCAAAGAGATGCCAGGGTGTGTGAACAAGTGGCAAACCACGATCTTTGGACACCTGAAGTGGAAAACTATGCAATATTTCACAGTGATGGAGAAACAAGTAATATATTCTCTGTTATTGTGGTTATTTTGTTTTCAAAGTACAGTATTTTGCTTTTTAATTTTTTTTTTATATTCTTAGAAGGCCTTTTTCAGCTCCCATGATACAGCATTATAATTTCTCTGGGCTGCTTCTGGGGGTCTCTACCTAAATTAGGATTAAAGTGTCTATTACGGAACTGCTCTGTACAGTTATTCCCTAGTCCAGCAAGGATATCTATACAGACAGAGCTGGATCATCTACATAAAAGCTGCTTAACATGCTGGAGCTTGGCTCAGGCTTTGGGGTAGGGCCATGTCTGCTTGCGTGTCACCAAAGGAACCTCAGTATGTAAACACAAGCTTTTGTTTTCCGTACGTCAAAACCAGCCCTTCAGTCATACAAAGAATCAGAGGATAAAAACCTCTCGTTTCATAAGGCACTCATTTATGGTCTAAGCCATATCTATGAGTTTTTGATCCAAGAACGACATTGTTAGTACAATACAGGATACTCCAGGGTAGCTACTTAGGCAAGGATTAGCTTCCAGCTGTGCTGTAAATACTGTTCTGAACTGGATTGTGCACTCCTGGCTGCATAGCTTGCGGCCAAGGTTGATTTACATGTTAGGATTGGCATGGGGCATGTCTCTTAGCTCTTAATCTGTTTGTTTTCACAAAATACTAAATTGAAGTTAGATTTTTTTTCTTAAGCAGGCTGGAGAAGTTCGTGTTACATCAGCTACCAAAATGCATAAGAAACTTTTTCAAGCCCAGAAAAAGAAAGTTTGCCTGCAAAGACCCTGGTGAACTGAGGGTCAGGTCACAATCAGTGCCCCCATCTTCTGTCTAGTGCAAAGGCCAGGGAGAGAAGCAATTTGTTTTCTTGCTCAAGGAACTTAGGCAGAACGGTCAAAACTTGGGTAAGAGGAACAAAATGATCACAATGATATAATGAACTGTTTCTCAGCTGGTTAGTCATTACTGCTAAGAATCCTAAAAGGTAATCTGCAGGGTCACGAGATATTGACACTTCTGTTACATTTTGCAGCGATGGAAATGATGCTGAATCCACACCATGTACATACCTCCACTTAAAGGTCAAGTGTTTTGTGTTGGTTCTTGAAACACAGAGAGAAATGAATTACAAAAGCCTTTTTTTTTTTTTTTTTGTTATGTGCATCGCATACACTTTTTGTATTAAACTCGAGATACAACTGTAAAGATGTTTTACTTTGAACTAGGACAGCTGAGGTCAAAGGCTGCCAAACACTGTTGTGGTGTTCGGAACTGTGTTAGAGTTCGTGGTGTCCATCCTGGTTTTGAGACAGCAGCAGCAGTGATACTTGATTGCCCTTAGCAGCAGGAAATATTGCTGTAATACATGTTGTTATTAACAGACTCTGATCAGAGCCTTCAAAACTAATATTTTTGAGATTATTGAGACCTCCTGTTTATTAGGATTTAAGTGACGTTCCTGGCCGTCGTGGCACAGCTGTAGGAACACAACTTTATTGAACTGGTATCACCAATGCTAGAAAAATTGTGAGGATTTTGATGCTATCTCAAGCCAAAGGCTCCCCAGAATGAAAGTCTGGGCTTGATCATTCTCCATCAGGAACCAGTTGCAGATATATACAGAAGGCTGTAAGAATGGGGGGATGATCTAATACAGATGTTAGAGGGATGTCCAAATACATTCTCCCATCTTCTCTTAGCTAGCAGTTGATCCATTCCCTCTGGACCATTGTAGTAGTAGATAAGGACGTTTGTCTTCTCCCTGAAAGGACTCTCTTGCTGCGGTCAAACCTGCGGTTCTATTTGAATTGTCTGCAGGATCTAAGACAGCGTGTACTAATTACTCAAATTTATACCACTTTTCAGCCCGTGCTCTGCAGACATCCTTGTATTTGGCTTACCTGAGCTCTGAAATCGATAGGAGGGAAAGCCCTAGTAGCTTTGATATCTGCGATTCTGTTTCCCATTAGGAAAAAGATAAAAAAAATGCCATTCTCTGTCTTCCCCGGTGGTATCTGTGAACAGCACAACAAGAATCAGACAGCAATAGTCCTTTCCTTCAAGTGGCTTGCAGTTTCGCTTCGACGGAATCCAGATTACAAAGGGGAAGAGGGCAGTAGAAGGGTGCACCATCGGCATATGTTTGTGGCACTCTTAAGTTGGATGCATTTGCTACATCTTTGTGTTTCTTTCGTGGTTTTTGCATTTTTTTTTTTAATTTTTCAAGACCCCGGTGGGATTAGTGAGAACAAAAGGGAATAAAACCCGACCAAAACCAAAGGGAGATACCAGCAAAGGCAAAAAGCATTCCAGAAGCAGGATGAGGCCATAAAAAGACAACTAGTACAGTACAATAAAAGGGTAACCACAGTCCTCAGAGGAAGTCGGTGAGATGGGGAACAGGACCAGAGGTGTCAGGTGAAGGTGAACAGGGACCTAACACAACATGCTGGAAGACAGAGCTAGACTGATGATGACAAGTGTTGGACATGAGCTAAATGTAGTGCTTCATAATGAAACAAGTACTTCTAACTCCTTTTCTTTCCCCCCCTCATCCATATTTGCAGTCACCTTTTACAGACTGTCTGTTGCAGTTCCCCAGTTTCCCTCCATATTCGAAAATAAACCATGGGGGTATTGTTTAGTCTGTAACATCATCATTATTCACCGTGTTGCTTGAAGTAGTTTAATTTCATTCTTATCTGTTTTGACAGCTGAATCTTATCTTCCTGGTGATCACATTGTGCAAAATGGTGAAGCACTCAAACACTTTGAAACCAGACTCTAGCAGGTTGGAAAACATTAAGTAAGTGCTTTGTGTTCAAGTATGAGAACTATGATTATTTTCTGATTGCTGAACTGATTGAAAGCTACTCTCCATTAGGAGCACATGCCATTGTCTCCCAGCAACTGCAGATGTCAATTAGAAGCAAACAGAGCCAATCCTGCTTTCGTCACATTGTTGCTGTAGTGTCACAAATGCCGGTCAAAATTAGATAATTTCAGTCTGGATCTAGTGCCAAGAAACTGTTTCACGGAAATGCCACAGCACTGTAGTAATTTCATTTGCATTTAAAATGCGGTTCAAAAATGATGTTCCTGTTTGCATGGCTGATATGATTATATTAAGTTTGTTTTGTTAAATGACTTTTTGATTTAGGGATTCTGAGCAGAGTCTACTCGTAATCCTGTTCTCCCAGGAGAATTGACTCTATTATTATTGTTAACTTGAAGATTATCTGCTGTTTTCATGCTAATTTAACAAGTGTTTACTTTATCATGGTGCTGTACTGCAGTATCCCTCTTGCAGAGTAATCTAAGTGACATAATTAACAAGGCTTTGGCAGCTCTCGCGTCGTTAGATAGTCTGTCTCTGTATTCTGGAGAGCTTTACGGTGTGCTGAAGGTTTTTGTTATCAACACTGAAGGGATGGTGCAACTTTCTAAAACTGAGGGTTGGATCTGAAAGGGTCTGACAGCTTTGCTTTGAATGTTGAAAATAGCGAAGGGAGATTTTCAGTAAGGCTAACGTTGTGAACTAGATGTTCTAGATAGGGCAGTATCAGCTTCATTGCATGTTGCATGATGAGAGAGAGAGAGCTAATCTTTAGCATCTCTCTCTTTTCTTCCTTTTCCTCTTTTCTGTCTTCTCATCCACACCAGTAATTACCGTGTTTGTGATGGCTACTATAATACGGACTTACCTGGGTAAGGTAGAACCCTACATTAACAAATTTCTAGCATGATTTTTAACTTTACAAACTCGGTCAATATTGTGGATTTCCCTTAATTTTAATTAACTGGTTTTGAGATACCTGATTTGCTAAAGAATTTTTAACTATGATATGCCTTTATAATTTTAAATTGCTTGCCTCTGCATTTTGAATTTCCTATTTTGACTAATTTTTATAGACAATTGAAAATGCTCTTATTAATTTCTGTTTCAATTCTGTCTAATAATTTTGTTTCTCTTTTCTGCTTATAATGCTTTCTAGCTATGAAGATAATAAGCCATTTATCAAGTAAGATCATTAGTTAGATGTGGAATTCACTGACTAAATTCCCTTTCCCTTTCATTCTGTGCCGTTCTCTAAAATTCCTTTTCCTTAACCTATTCATGATGGACTCTTTTTTTAGACTATTCTGTAGAGCAATATCCATATTTTTGTCACATTTCAGCAGGGTTTCTTCATGCGGAAATTAGATCATCTAGCTTCAGTTTAGCTGAGTTTATCGGTGCATTAAAGATTTGGGCTCTAGGCTTTTAATCTGCTGTTTAACCTTTGTGCATTTCGTTACATTATTTGGCGTCATATGGCAGCACCACTGTTTAAAATCCATAGTGGGATTGGTGGCTAAGCCAGATGTATCAATCTCTTCTAAAAGCAGATAAAGCAATGGAGTAGCTGGGGCTTGCGCTATACTTCTGCATTTCAGAAGAGTTTGGCCATCCTATGCAGTTCTTGAGAAAGAAAAAGGTCATCTCTACTTTTGCTGTTTTCACTGGAGACTAAGAGTACTAAATGGAATTGTTCTTTCTTTAATAGATAAAAGGTTAAACCCAAGGAATTTGAACCCATTTGAATATGAACCTAGTAAGAGTCAACTGCAGGATCTGAAATGTTAATATTGGATTTGCTGACGTGCTTCCTGATAAGTAACATTACTAAAATTAATTGTCTTTTGCAGATCCTGGGTCCTGGGTGCATTTGCTCTCCTGTGTCTCCTTGGCCTCACATGGTCGTTTGGCCTGCTGTTTATCAATGAGGGGACCGTTGTGATGACGTATCTCTTCACTGTGTTTAATGCTTTCCAAGGAATGTTTATTTTCATCTTTCATTGTGCCCTTCAGAAGAAAGTGAGTTACCGAAAACACGGACGCGTTGTTTCCTAACTCCTTAAAAATACCACCTGTATTTCTTAAAAAAAATAGAGGGGAAAAAAGTAGCAATGTCAAGAACTGGTGTATGTTGAAGTAGTTTCAGGAGGGTACTAGGATTCAAAAGCAATTCTTGCCATGTGTGCTTGTGGGAGTCGTGTAGCTGCTCTGCGAGCTAGGCAGCTTTAAAATGGATGCAACCTTTCCAACCTGGGCTTGAAAAGTTTTGAGGCTTTGAGAAGAAAATTACTGCAGAAAGTGTACTGTTTTACATTGGTAATGTGGTACGTATTAGTCTGGAATTACAGCCAAAAGTCTTTTATATTTGCTTGATACAAATCCTGCCTCCGCTGCGAGCACTGCAAACAAAGGATCATTTCCAATATCAGCTCATCTCAGCCTGGAAACCCTCTCTCTTTTCTCAGATCAAGGCAGAGAAGCTCTCCTGAGATCCCATTAAGCTACCACATAAAGCTGCAGGTGATAGGCAGGGATTCTACTACAAGGGCTTGTTCATAAAAAAAAAAACCCAAAACATTAATTGAGATGTAAAAATTAATTTGATGATG
This sequence comes from Chloroceryle amazona, assembly GCA_027560015.1. Lineage (NCBI taxonomy): Eukaryota > Metazoa > Chordata > Aves > Coraciiformes > Cerylidae > Chloroceryle > Chloroceryle amazona. The sequence continues at coordinate 20,265 of JANHFX010026645.1, read as the reverse complement.
AACTTTGACACACCTTAGCAAATAGTAGTCTAGTTGACACAAGACAACTGCTGGTGGGGAGAGTTTTCCAAAACCAGTGTGACTGCTTTTTACTTTGTGCTCTTAACGGGAAAAACTGGAATCCCCTGGCACGAGCCTTCCCTCGTGAGTGGGATGTGGTAAATTAGTTCTGCTCCCTGTGCCCTATGGGAGCAGAGGGATCCAGAAGGAGCCAGGTCTGCTGGGGAGAGAAAAAGTTTGCAGGAGACAGAGGAGCAAACGGGGAGAAGGAAGAGAAGGGTGGAGCTGGGTGGGATTCTCTTTGGGTTCCCTGAACCCCTTCCCTTCCCCAGACTGAGGGTGGAGGCTGCTTCCAAGACTGCCTTAAAGGTTCTTTAGTGAAGGATAAAAGATAAAAAGCTGAGAGCCTGTGTTGGAAGGTGTCGTAAATGAAAGTAACGAGAACTGAGAGGAAGGGTGAACATCAAAAAATCCCACCCCAAAAAACTTTACCTAAAATGCAATACATCCTACACTTGGAAATACCCAATTTGCACTATTTAGATTCTAAAGATTTTTACCAGTTTTAGGCTGGAGACCTAGCAATTACCAACTCCCATTATAATTAGCTCACCGGAGACTTAATTAACTGATATTTAGAAAATGGGTTGGGACCATTGGATAAAGCGTTGCCGTGTAAGCACAAAAATCCCATTCTTGTGTGTTCTCAACTCTTAACAGTATCAGCATCTCTCCATGTGGTGTAGACAGTGGCATTCAGCCATGTTTCAGGAAAAGAACTGGTAGACAGAAAGAATTTTATCCAGATGAACATGGCACTCCTCTCATTTTGAGGGAACAAAAGCACACGTAGAGAGGAGATTTTGCCTTGGAAGAGAAGGAAGGAAATGCAAACACGCTCAAAATGCAAATAATTTCTAGATTAGTGTTTCATACAGCGTTGCCCTTTTTGCCACTTGTATTGGACTTGAAAATCAAAATCAGATTCCTTTTTTATTTCTTTTTACAGCTGTGCATTGTTTTTATATTAAGTGGAGTCAGCAAAAAGCAATATTAAAATACCAGTCAAGTGTGAAAAAGCATAACCTAGAGCAATAAGATTTATACCTGAAAGAATATTAAAGCTGCCATTTAAGATTTTTAAGTTTCAATGCCTTTGACTGGATATCATCCTATCCTCTGTCTGCATAGCTAATGTAGTCTTTTTATTCTGTTATTACTAGTTGGTCACTAAATTGAACAGAGAAATAGAATTGTGAAAGTGAAAACTATTATGTTTCCAGTTCTGACAAGATGATAGTGCTGTTGCTTCCATCAGTTTCCAACAAGCTATAATTTAGAAATAATGACAGCGGAATGCGCAGTGCTGACAGATAATGTACATTCACTGCAATATAGGCATTAGGCAAAACCAGCCCTGGAGGGTGGTATTTGGGTAAAAATACAATTTTGATTGCTGTTGTCTCTACTGTGTAGTGGTTTGGAGCATTTAATATCCATTAGCGTTCAGGGATGGATTTTCTTAGGTGTTATACCATCCAGTCGTGATTATATATAGACTTATGGTTTTCAGACTACAGAGTCAAAGATTGTGATTCTATGTCCATGCATTTCTCTTTCCTTTTTTTTTTTTTTTTCCCTTGTGTTTTTTGTCCTGCTGTATATATACAGGAGTTCACTTAAAATAGGTGCCACATCCTTTCATCAGAAAGATGAGTTATCATCCCTAGCTTGAAGTTAAAGCCCTAACTATTCAAATTTTCTCCAAACTTGTGTTTTATAGAAAGATCACAGTATGGATTCCATGAGTAAAATCCTTGTAATGCTGAAAACAGCCCGTGGCATATGGAAACACACACCATTAACTTGCTGCATTTTCTCCTCTCCCCTTTTTACATACACACAACTTACTTTCCGTCCTATATATTCATAGCTCCAGCAGAATTTACAGATTAGCTGAAATCCCACTTTTCCCAGAAACTTAGGAGTCTCATCGATGTAGAATTAAGAGTCCCAGGTACCTGGTGGAAGATTTATGAATTTCGACTTAACAAATGTTATCCACTGAGTCCCTTCACTGATGCTGTCATGCTGCTGAGATGTGTCTGCACTCTTCTCTTACCTGAAAATAGTATTCAGTGTAGCAGTCACCAAACATGAGAGAATTAACTGTTCTGTAAATCAATCCTGATTGCTTTCACGCCAAACGTTCACGCACAAATTACAGAAGTAAAAGTTTCCAGTAGGTCACTGGAAACAGAAGGCGAATAAATGCAGGCCAGATAATGGTGGAATCATTAATCAGTGTTGTTGCTGTCAGACAAAAAAATCTCAGATATATATATAGGTATATTCAAATTCCAGGCTCAGCAAAGACAGTAATGAGGATTTTATTTTTTGATCCTGAAAGATGTTTCCTTTCCCAGCCTTTATGGTTCAAAATTCAACTCTGGAACACTGCTGGTCCATCCACCAGCGTAGCTGATGCTCTGCCTAGAGTGGGGCAGTGATGTTTGTGAGCTTTGTACAACCACAGAACAGGCTTGGCCATATGAACCAGCAGAGTAAATTTATATCAAAGTGCCTTTATAGTCACTGCAGGTTTTGCTCACTTTTCTTGGAAGGGAAAACACAACGGGCAGGACCGAGCAGTGCAAAGCCCAGTTACCAAGCCCCTTTGCCTGCTGGGATGGGGACATGGGCTTCCTAGGGCTTCTGCAACTGAAAACATTAAAAGGACTGTTTTCAGCATTCAATTCACTTCAATTTAACTATATTAATTTACAAAACTGAAAACAAAATACAACATAATCCCCCAAATAATGCAGCAATGCCTATTCAGGCACATTTAAATGAGATGCACATACACCTTGGAAATAATTTGTTCAAAAATCCTTGGATAGCTGATAGTGCTGCTGCTTAGCAGGGAAAACGACTTGGTTTTGCTAATAGCCAACAATTCTCTATTTACTTGAAATGTGTGTGTGTAGTTTTAATGTGAGGTTCATGTGTTTTTGCCAGCTGAGATATTTAACACTAATTTTTGTGCTAAGTAATTAATATATATATTTTTATACTCCCTGTTAGGTACGTAAGGAATATGGCAAATGCTTCCGACATTCCTACTGCTGTGGTGGGCTACCAACTGAGAGTCCCCACAGTTCAGTGAAGGCATCAACCACAAGAACTAGTGCTCGCTATTCCTCTGGCACTCAGGTAACAAAGACTTTGACAGCATCTTTTAATTAACCTTATTTATAAAAAGCCTACTGAGATGTGTGATATTCAGAAGCGCTAATTGTCTTCTCATTATTATCATTTAGATGGCAAATACATACTTCTGCATAGTAGAATTGATTTCTTGTTAAATGTTTCCTTTTCCTTTGGTCTAATGCAAACACCTTATTTTTCCTGTAATTAGGAGCTGGTTTGTAGGAAGGTTTATACCATCATGTTTCATCTAAATGAAATTTAATAAATTAGAGTTTTAATAACAATAGAAGGAATGTCGCTACGTGCTGGAAGAATGGCTTACTTCAGGCCAAAATAAACACAAATATTCTACATAATAGCAGATAAGTAGGGAAAAATATTTTTATAACTTTTCTACGCTTCTCTCTCCCTGCTTTATGTTGACAGAGTCGTATAAGGAGGATGTGGAATGATACTGTGAGAAAACAATCTGAATCGTCTTTTATCTCAGGTGACATCAACAGCACTTCAACACTTAATCAAGGTCAGTCACTGGGAACATTTCAGTTTTAGAAGCCTTAAATTTTATACAGATTTTACATCATTAAACACAGAAGAATTGAAAAGAATGTTTGGAAAAAAAAATTAATAAAAAAATCTGGAACAAATGTTCTCTAAAAGGAGAGTTTTAAAGTCATCCACCAGCACATTTTAAAACCGTGTTCCCTCAACTGGCCCCCTGCTGTAGAAGTTGAATTCCTCCATTCATGGGAATGTATTAAATAAGTTTCATCAATAATTTAACTTAAAAAGCAAGATCATAATTTTAAATCTTTCCTAACCTTTATAGGTTAAATCTGAAACAGAAATATGAGTGCAGTAACATTTTAATGCATATTTGACTATGATTTTTAGGTGCAGAAATTTTCCCAGTGAAATCTAATTGATATCATTTCTATGCAAAAGATGTCTGTAAAGCATTTATCTTTTCTATTTCAAAGAGCATCGTATCTGTCACATGGGATAGAATCCAGATTTTCAGGCACAGAGAAGCCAAAAACTCCAAATTTCTCCACTCAAATAGTCTTTGAAATCTGTAGCCTCATTCTCATATCCAATTAGAAGACAAGGATATTAACCGAGACAGAATGTCCCTTCCTTTCTCCCCTTCCCTCTGTGGTTTTGGTTTTTTTTTTTAAGGCAGTTTGAGCTGGCAGTAGAGGGAAGGCTGCTCTGTGCAAGCCAAGTTCAAAGCCTGTTCTTCCACCCACATCTCCAGAAGTAGCCCTGATCTCATTGCGACAGCTCCCGCTCAACTCGGAAATTCAAACAGAAAATTCACCACTCTCAGGGCTGCTCTAAAGCTCTCATCGACCACAACTAGCAAATTTTCCTCCCTGTGGTTTGGGGTTTTTTTTCCCCAAGATTTTGGAGAAGGGTCATGAATTTAACTCCCATTCATTCTGGAAGTAAAAAAAATGTGCTATTTTGCAAAAGGAAAGATTTCAGAAAGCGTGATTTTGGTTTTGCTATCTGGCACATAAAAAGTGGGTAAGACCTGGGTGTCTCACTGCTCCCTTCATCTGAATCTTGGATGTTCCTCTGGCAAAACCAAAATAAAGCAACTTCTAGTTAGAAAACACTCATTTTTCATACCCAAGAAAGAAGTACATTCCCTTCCAGTGTCTTACTAAAATCCCATAAATACACTATAGATAAAAGCCTGGGATTTCACCCTAATTTGATGTCTCTGGCTCCTGAGGTTTGCTCTAACCGTGTTGCATCCTCGGTTAATTCAGAGTTGAACAGAGGGCTTGGAAGCTTCTCCTTGTTTTGGAGCTCTGGTCTTGTCACCGGAGATGTTCTGCCATGATTAGAAAAATTGATATCATCTTTATTCAATAAGAAGTTGGTCACTGTCTCGGGGATACATACATATAGCTTAGTAATTAATGGCAAGTGTAATTTTTCCTTTAAAATATGATCAGGCTCTTAAAGGTATCAAAACATTTTGGATTGAAAGAAGAAAATCTCTTAAATTTAAATTAAAGGTAGTAATTCTAACCAAGATTAACCACGGTACACAAAAAAAACCCCCGAGCAAAATATATTTCTTAATATTCCTAGTAGCAAGTACATTACAGCTGAAAAAAAGCTATCATAAAACCTTTTTAATTGTTCACTGATACAAATTTTAAAATAAAATTAGCATAATTGGGCAATAATTCTCTGCAACTTAGAATTTTCTGCTCGTTTCTGCTACCAAGCATCTATGGTAGTACAAACCCATTCCTATTTGATACATATGCCATCTTTTGCTTGACAAATGAAAATATACTATACAAATACAGCTGGCTCTTTACTTGTCCTTGGGTCTTTAATGAACTGAACCCGATCTACTGCTGTGCAATGCAATAGAAAAGAAAGTGGAATTTTACCTTAAAGAAATATTTACACTAAGTTTTATATCATAGCATTTTGTGTGTTCGGTTTGGTTTGGTTTTTGTTGTTTTGTTTGGTTGGTTTTTTTTTCATTATTCCAACTCATTTTTCTCCCAGTAGCTAGAAATCAGAGATTAATGAACTTTTTAATAATTTGTCAAAATACCCTGGATTTTTTTTGTTGTTTCCCTCATTACTCTGAGAGTTGTTTCAGTGGTGTTGCATTAACGTGTTAAATGGGTTTAAAGAAAATCTGTTCCTATAGCATTTTGCTTGGTCTTAACGTTGTTTGTAAACCGATTGCTGAAAGAAAATTTGTCATTCAAGGAATTCTTTTTTTTTTTAAAACCTGGCAGATATATTTGCAGCATGAATGTCCCGGGAGAAAATGCGAACGCTCTGATTTCTTAGAACAAATATTTTGCTTTCCCCTCAGCATGCATACTTTTACATATACTAAGATATGCTTCTTGCCGTTTGTCATCCACTGTCTGTTTGAAAACAGCAATTCCTTTCCACTGTCCGTGTGTTTTTAATAAAGTGAATAACAGCTCTGATCCTGTCAGAAGGGATTTTTCAATATCTTTTAATTTGAGAAATTCAGTTCTCTCCATTCTGGACAGAAGTCTTCCAGATGATCAGTTTTAAAGCTATAATAGCTTTATGCAGTACCTTGATCTCTACAGATTTAATTGCTATTCTTGTGTAACAGTGATTTTTGTATACTTTAGTAAATGTCACTCTCGCCAGATGTTTACTTTGGGGATTTGGATAGCACCTGTGAATTACTGGAATCGAACTGTATTTCCCTGCTCCCATTTCAAATACAGAGGTCAAATACGGTCGGAAATTTTTCAGCTGAAATACATTTAACAAATCCTACTTGCTTCATGATGAATAAAAAAATATTCTTTATTGAAACTGTCAGCCTAAAATTAAAGAACTGACTTTTTTTTTTTTCTTTTTTTTCTTCTTCTATTTCTTTCGCTTTAGGAATGACTGGCAATTACCTACTAACAAACCCTCTTCTTCGACCACACGGCACTAACAACCCCTATAACACATTGCTCGCTGAAACAGTTGTATGTAATGCCCCTTCAGCTCCTGTGTTTAACTCACCAGGTGTGCTTATACTTCCTGAATAAAACTGCTTTTCTTGGCTCACTCCAAATCCCTTCTTTTCCCTAGATAGAAACTCGAGTTGCAATACCCTAGCCGTACATTCCGAGTTTCTGTCAGTTCAAGCAATAGAGTATTGCCAATGTCAGCTTGTAAAACTGCACTATATTATAGTAATGCCTTTGCCATAACAGTATTTACCAATAATTATCCATGTTTTCAACACAGGTGGCATAAATCTTAATATACTATTACAGGACTGACACCACATGGTCCGAGAGCCCATCTTCAAGATATATATCACTTAGAGGTATCATGTCTATGCAATATAAGGTTGACTCTAAAGCGTGCTGAGGAAAAACCTGCTTATGGAAGGAGATGAGACACTAAAGCAGCGCAAGGCATCTTGACACCTTTGGATACCCCAGTGTAGAAAACTGTATCCAGCGTCAAACAGATCTAAACTATAGTATAGTGCAGCTTTATGATAGATCATTTTCCTCTAGGGAAATATTGAGAGTAACAGTTAGAGCAGTTTAGTTCTCTAGGAGTAAAGGGTGTCATCACTGAGCTAACGTTTTGTTGTTACGTTATCTAGATGCTTTTTTTAACTGCAGTGCAATTAATGAGTAAATACCTCGCAGCTACTGTGTGATGAGTCATAAGATGACTTTAGTATGACTGGAACGATAAATCTTTGATAAAGAGCTCATAAAAGCTTGTTTCCAGTTTTTATTTCAAGTTTCATTTTGAACTGAACTGTAGTTTCTATTTTCATTCTCTTGTTTTCTTACTTTCCTTATGCTTTCCTCTAGCAACCTACAGAGAGACAAGTATGGGAGTAAAACTTAACTTTGCCTATCAAATGTAAATTTTTTCAGCATGATTTTTAACGGGCACAATTAAAACATAACTAGCGGTCATGAAGTAGACTCAGCGGGCAAGTGGTTCACAATTTGCAAATGAAATGTTTCCACATTCAAAAAGTACTTGCATACTGCTTTTTGGGAAGCAACAGGAGGTCTGTAGCAAACCCTCTTGGTGACAGAAGCTATGCGATGCTGAAATAATTTGCTGGTTAAAACCAAAGCAGTGTCAAGCAGAAATTCTTATCAATTTCCTTCTATTTTTACATTCCCACAGTAATCTTGCTACAGGCTATGGAAAGATTTCAAATTAATTACCTGATCACGGACAACAAAATTTACTTCAACAAACCAGTTTGAATCTATTCTAGCGTGCTGAACTCTGCAGTATATCATAGAAAACTCATTTTGGATTATCAGATATATTTTGGTATCTGTTTAGCAGAAGAAAAGAGAATTAAAATTATAGAATTAAATCACTTTCGTGAGGGAAATGAATGCCAGCATGTGGTCCATGTGTTGTCTACTTTTATAAATGCCATATGCTCTGCGCAGCTAAATCCAGTGCAAGAAAAAAATATTGGAACGTATATGAAATTGCAAAACTACAAAGTTGTTTAATCAAAGCTTAAAAAGACCTTTCAAACAACCCTCATCACTGCATAAATCAGTACACAGGGAGAGGAGTTAACAATAGCACAAATACAAAATGATTTGCAAATTACTCAGAATTTACTTGGAAATTATTACTTTTTTATTTTTTACTTGGAAATTATTACTCTGGTTTTTAAAGTTGAAGACCAAAATCTGTTCATGAGAAAATGCAATTACTTTTTAATTGAAAACAATATTTCCAGAGAAGATTGAATTTTCTAGGATAAGCTGCAGCTTCAATTATGAAAAAAAAAAAAGGCAAAAAAAAAGCAAAAAAAAAAACCAAAACAAACTGGGAAAATGTATAATCTTTTCCAAAACACCATTTTCTTATACTACTCCAAGCCTTGCATATAATGCAGCAGCCTCACAGTGGTCAGTCTCATTTCAGTAGTCACTCCATTCTTTCTTTACTTCCAGACATATCTGTAGATAAAGTGATTTTGTAGGAATGCTCTAACCATCCGACTTTCCATGGTTCAGACTGTTTCATTTCTTTCAAAGTTTTTTCTTTTTTTTTTTTTTTCTTTTTTTTTTTCCTTTGCTTGGAAAGCCCTTGGCTGTCCTAGTTTTCATGTCTTTTTGTTTGTAGGAAAACCCTTTTTTTTCTGTGGTACCAAAAAATTTGCCCCAAAAAATCCCAAGAAAGCCAAAACCAAAAAAAAAAAAGCATAAAGACCTTAATCATCATAAGATTTCATCCCCCCCCCCCTTAAACTTCTTTTCATGTTTCCAGCAGACTTACCCAATCTGTCATTCCTCCAGCAGCTCTGAGATATCAGCCATGGCTGATTTCCTCTTCCCATTCCACAACTAATATTTATTCTTTGGTTTAATTTCTGTGACCCATACTTACAGAAATTCCTAACATTTCTGCGTTTGACTTCCATGCCCATGGTAACCGTGGGCCTATCTCTTAATTAACTATTCTGATTCATTCAGCGCTGTCACTGTGACTGATGCAGACTGCAGGCAAACTTTGACCTTTAGAAGCCTGGGGCCATTGTTGGCAGACAGAATATTAGTGCAAAAAAAAAAAATAAATAAAAAATTACATTAAGTGGGAAAAGAAAAGCTGTTATTGCTTAGTAATCTAATTTGCTGAACCCTTGCTCTGACTAAGTTGCTGAGAAGCTCAGTAATTCTTCATCATGTTACAATAAATCATTTTACTTTCTTTTATATATCAGCTACTCTTAGGCCAGATAGCCTGAGCAGACAGACATGATGTGAGTTGTCCAAAGTGAGTCATTCCACCTGCTGTCTATCGTGTTGTTGGATGGTGCTTGTGGGCCCTGGTCCCTGTAGTGTGAAAGATGGCTGTCCTTGTTTAACATAAATTCTTTGTATTTATCCATTTTTTTCATTCTTTTCTTTACTTCATCTCCCAAAAAAAAAAAAAAGGAAAAAACAAATCAAACGTTAGAAATGTTGTTAAAGTAGTTGCTTGCCAGTTATGTGAGTTTATGTTGTACATTTACCTTCAGTTACGTCCGTGATCTGATTCCTTTTTAATTTAGTGTTGTTTAGGACAAATTCTGTTAATTTTCTTTTTCTAAATCATGGTTGTGTACTTCAAAACGTAGATGTTGCCAAATAAATTGCTTTGCATTACATATGCAAGGGCATGGAGTGAACAGTTCCTTGTGGAAGAGTCCCAGAATTGACACTAAATTGAGCAATTAAAACGCCGATAATTCCCCCCCAGGAAACAGAAGTTACTGTTTTTAAAATGCATCTTTCCTATAAGGTGTGCAACTGTTTACATTTGGGAATGTTCAATCGCCTTAACTTTTCTCCAGTCTTACTTCCAAGTACAACTTTGTCCTGAACTACATTAAAGAATTTTGTTAAAATAAAAAATTAAAACCAAAAAAAACAAAAAAAAACGAATAAAATAAAAGTTAAAAAGAAATCAAATAAATAAAGTTAAGTGATAAAAAGCACCTCGGGCAATAACCAGAGCTGTCCTTCTCCCTTTCAGGACATTCACTGAACAATGCCAGGGATACAAGTGCCATGGATACTCTACCGCTAAATGGTAATTTCAACAACAGCTACTCGTTGCGCAATGGCGACTATAACGACAGTGTGCAAGTGGTAGACTGTGGACTAAGCCTGAATGATACTGCTTTTGAGAAAATGATCATTTCGGAATTAGTGCACAACAACCTGCGGGGCGGCGGCAAGAACCACAACCTGGAGCGCACGCTACCGGCCAAAGCTGTGATCGGCGGGAGCAGTAGCGAAGATGACGCCATCGTGGCGGACGCTTCCTCTTTGATGCACAGTGACACCCCAGGGTTGGAACTTCATCACAAAGAGCTCGAGGCTCCGCTCATTCCTCAGCGGACTCACTCCCTTCTGTACCAGCCCCAGAAGAAAGTGAAGCCCGAGGGAACGGACAGCTACGTCTCGCAGCTGACGGCAGAGGCCGACGACCACCTCCAGTCCCCCAACAGAGACTCTCTTTACACGAGCATGCCCAATCTCAGAGACTCTCCCTACCCAGAGAGCAGCCCCGACGTTGAAGAAGATCTCTCTCCCTCCAGGAGGAGTGAAAATGAGGACATTTACTACAAGAGCATGCCAAACCTAGGAGCTGGCCATCAGCTTCAGATGTACTATCAAATCAGCAGGGGTAATAGCGACGGCTATATCATTCCCATTAACAAGGAAGGATGTATTCCGGAAGGGGATGTTAGAGAAGGACAAATGCAACTAGTGACAAGCCTTTAATAGTGTAGCAAAGAAATATTAAAGGCCACTTCCAAGTATTAAAAAAAGACTTAATTGGCCCCACGCAGGCTCCCTCGTACCTGCTTGAAGAGACAATTCTGTTGACCCTGTGGTTCTCCAGTAACGGGGACGACTGGACCTCGCAGTTCTGTGAATTTTTATAAAAACAAAAAACTTTGTATATACACAGAGTATACTAAAATGAATTATTTGTTACAAAGAAAAGAAATACCAACAAGGTATTTTAAGATTATCTTCTGCTGCTGAATTTAACGAAATTGTGAAAAAAAAGAAAAAGAAAAAAAAAAAAAAAAAGAGAAATAAACACTTTCCAGCCATTTTACTGCAGCAGTTTGTGAACTAAATTTGTAAATATGGCTGCACCATTCTTTTTTTTTTTTTTTTCCTAGGCCTACATTGTATTATATACAAGGCGTAGGCTCTAAAATCCTGTGGGACAAATTTACTGTACCTTACTATTCCTGACAAGACTTGCAAAAGCAGGAGAGATATTTCTGCATCGGTTTGCAGTTCACTGCAAATCTTTTCCATTAGGGCAAAGATTGAATACATGTCTAACCACTAGCAATCAAGCCACAGGCCTTATTTCATATATTTCCTCAACTGTACGATGAACCGTTGTCATGAAAAAGAAAAAAAAAAAAAAAATGGCTAAAAGAAATTCTATTTTGTTCTATTGCTAGGGTAAAATAAATACATTTGTGTCCAACTGAAATATAATTGTCATTAAAAAAAAAGTAATAATTTTAAAGAGTTTGAAGAAAATATTGTGAAGAGCTCTTGGTTGCACATGTTCTAAGCTGGTTTTCTTCCACTCTGTTCCTAGTACAGTAGTGCGTTTCAAATGCAAGTTCTACCCTTTTTCACTTATTTTTCACTGTAAACAGAGTTCTGCTTTGACAAGTTAGTTTTTGGTCTTACGTTTTCCATTTTTCTTGCCAAAACCCACGATTCGGGGAGAAGAATTGGATTGGAAGCCAATTATGCCAAGCCTTGCACAAATTCGGTGTAGCTAACAAAGATTGTAACTCAATTCCCTGTTCATTCTTTAATCGGGGTTGGGTGGTAAGGGGTAAAGGGGACACTGGACACTTCTCACAAGCTTTTTCGTGAATAAAAGGTGCCTGTCCTTTAAAAAAACCAACCAACAAATAAAACATAACTATTACTCTTCCATATTCCTTCTGCCTATATTTAGTAATTAATTTATTTTATTATAAAAATCTAATGAAATGTAAATTGTTTCAACACCATTCTGCTTTTTTCATCCCTTTGTGTAAACCTGTTAATAATGAGCCCATCACTAATATCCAGTGTAAAGTTTAACACCTGTTTGACAGTAAATAAATGTGAATTTTTTTTTCCAAATAGGTAAAACGTGCATTATTATGTATGAAGCATAATTGGCATCAGCAGTCCTCCGGCCCAGCTGTATCCTGCTTAGGATGGCTTCTTTACATTCCATGATTTAAGTGTCGAGGAGACAATAGAAACCATCTCTAGAGCTCCACAGAAGAGCAGTCATCTTCACTTTCCATTGCTGTAGTCACAAATGAATTAGGATCAAGCGCAGCCGTAGCAGGGTCATTAGGAAAATGTACTGTAATTTCATATATTTGCATAACTTTTAAGTAGGTGTCTGTCCTGAAATTAAAAACAAGGTGGTAAACACCACGGCAACAGTCATTAGCAGTTAATTATTAGTGATGAAGATACATTGTTGCAGTGGGGAAAAACATGAATAAGCAGCATTTGGATAACGCTCTGAGTGTTATCTAAATAATTAATCCATCACGGCACTGTTTGGAGGTAGATAAATAAGCATGACTGTCCCTATTTTTATCAGGCTTAGAGAACTGCAGAAGGCAGCTGCTGCCCGAGACGTTATCTACAAATCAGTGACAAAACTGGAAGTCTGAAGTCTTTGTTGTCTTAGGTCCCAAGCCTCTTTTGTCCCTCTCAAAGATAACGCCAAGGACTTCATTTGTCACCGCTTCCAAACTTCTTCCAAGGAACTCCAAAATTAATGCCCTGTCATCACAGAGGCCACGGTTTCATGTGTGGCCACTAGAACTGTGAGTATGATAACAGCAAAAATTTAATCTGGAAGTCCTGTTATCTTCTAAGGCATTGGAAGGTATAAATTGCCTTTGGAAAAGAAATGGATTCATTTGGAAAAAGTTTGGATTTCAGAAGAATATTTTAGGCAAGACGTCCTGCTCTTGAGTCAATTCAAACTGTTAAAAGTATATATACATAGAAAAATAAATCCAGGTTGTTGAGATGGAATCGTGGGGTTCGGGTGACCTCAATATATCTGTCATCAGGGCTGTGACACTGTGGCAATTGTTCTTGCAGGAAAAGGGCATCTTTGCCATTGAGCCTACTGGTAACTCTTGCCAGTGCGTTCCCTAATACTTTTTAAAGTTACTGTGTTTGCAGTAGAGTCACTGGAATGTTGCAAATTTAATCAGAAACTGTTTACATTTGTTTAGTAGAGATGCTTTCAAAATCTGAAGCCTCTACGAAATAAGAATTTGTTCTGATTGAGGGTACAGAGCAGACTCCTCGGAGCAAAAGTGATTCCCTTGGTCTGTCTGGCAACTTAAAAACATCCTTACTGCCTTCTACCTAGGAAACCATGTCTTAAGGATTGAAAAATGAAGTAATTACAGTACACATGACCTAGTAGCATCACCAGCTTCCAGCAGAATGTTCAACCCTAGTTCGAGCAAGTACTCCTTTTGTGTCTTAACTAAAGATGGCAAAACTACATGTTGGAAAAAGGTTTGTAGCATTGTGAATCTTACGTACACATTCGATTGCAACTGTAACAAGTCTTCATAAAACAAGAAAATGTAGCTGATGAACCTAAGATGAAGCAGCTGAACCTAAGTATCATAAGGAATTCTTTTTGTTCGCTTCTTTGTAATGTAGATGTTGCTTTTTTTTAGTGAGCCTGGTTTGGTTTGGTTTGGTTTTTTTTTTTCATGTTCCGCTAGTGAGTGTCCTGTGTTTAGCTAGCAGCCAATACCTTGCCAAATTTCTGTTGGTGTAACTTCTCAGTGTAGTAGGTTACAGTATAATTCTATAGCCGACAGCTTATTGTAATTTCTTTACGTTCGCTTCTCACGTTCCTGCCATCTTGTCTTGGGATCAGGACGGAAGAATTCAGAGGAAGAGTTTGAGAATAGCAAACTAATGACAGCAGAATTAATGGAAACAAGTGTTTCTTCAGGGTCATCAGTTAAGCAGTTGGGACGATGGTGCCCAGGATACGCTGCTATTTGAGGCGCTGTCTTTCCGAAGAGCTGTCATTTTCTTAGGGCTAGTAAATCTCCTGTTAGAATCAGTGTTGACCCTACTGGCTCAGTTCAATTCTTCCTTGTAACTTCAGTCCAGTTATATCAATTCCTACAAAAGATTAAATGGGATGTGCATTTAGTGAACTGTTGTATAATGGTGCTATGCATTGTTTAATATAAAAAAGAAAAGAAAAATCCATCTCAATTCTACATAAGTGAACCATAACATGAAGAAATGCAACACTGGTGATACCTTTATAGTTAAAATTAACCTTTATCTGTGAATTCTACAATACACCTTTGCTTCTTTTAAATTTGAACTGAAATTACTAATAAAGTTTACATATATTCACTTATGTAGGCAATAAAAGGTGTTTCTAATTGACCTAAGTTATGGATAAAATATGTGTCCTATTTTATGTCCTGATTTTTAAGGAAATTTTCTTCTGAACTACGCAGAACAGACGTTAACAACAACAAGAAGAAGTAAACAGTCCCTGTATGCTGACTGTTGGTATCCCACTTTGCTTCCAAACTAAGGAAACCTGTCTTCTAAACTGGATTATACAACAACATATGATAGTGCAAACTTCTACCCCTCAATAAAATGATTTATTTTTAATCAAGAGAAGATACAGGTAGACATATATATATATATACACACAACATCTTTGCTGGGGTTTTATCTCACTAAGTCTAGGGGCTGATGGAGAATGAAAAGTGATGGGACACAAGAGTAATTGTTCAGTTCCACCTCAGCTGGAGCCCTTACGCCAGGGAGGTCACAGGAAAGCATACCTTAGGTTTTATTTTTTTTTTTTAAATAGATGGTGACAGTCACCTTCCACATTTATGAAGAGCATTGCTGCCATTTCAGGAAGCAAAGCTCTTGCTGTGTGGCTGCACTGTGAGATAAGGACCTCAGATTTATGGATGTTACTGACGTGCTGGGTCTGTACTCCACAACTACACCACAGGTTGAAAGCCAGCTTTGCATCGAGTTGGGGGAGAAAAATTAGCATTGCCACAGCCCTGGAAGCGAGAGATCTGTGCTTCTCCGTTATATAAACACTTTGTAAATTAGTAGGAATTCAATTAAAGGATCCGGCTCAATCGCTCAGCTCTGACAAAAATCTGGAGTAAAAGCTTCATTAGGACCCTGTCTTATTTCAACAGTGTGTGAGGGTTTGTCAGTAAAAATCCTTCATGTGGTTTTTAGAATGACAACTTCCAAATCCTTTTATTCATGCAGGATAAATTCTCAATGGTATTTCATTAATTCATGCCTAAGAGCATTAATATCTCTTCTTACTGTATTATGTCATCGTGAATCTCAACTGCTCCCCATCAAAGTTCCTGGCATGGGAAACGGATCACACCGTGGTGCAGCCCGAGTGCTTATAAATGCTACTGAAAATCAAACAAGCCTCAACTCAGCAGCAGGGAGATTTTAAAGGCTCATTCCATATGGTGGGGGAAGGTCTATTCAAAAGGGTTTGTAATGATAGGGCAAGGAGCAATGGGTTTAAGCTAGGAGAGGAGAGGTGTAGACTGGATATCAGATAAAAGCTCTTTAATCTGAGGGTGATGGACCACTGGAATGGGCTGCCCAGAGAGGTGGTAGAGGCCCCATCCCTGGAGTCAATCAAGGTCAGGCTTGATGGGGATCTGAGCAACCTGCCCTAGGTAGAGATGTCCCTGCTTGTGTCGGGAGGTTGGACCAGATGACCTCTGGAGGTCCCTTCCAGCCTAGAACATTCTATGATATAATGTCCCAGCTGCTGAAATCCTCAGTCCAGGATCCCAGACAGAGGCAGTCGCAGTTGCAGAAATAACATTCAGAATAGGTGGGTGTATATACATACCTATAAAAAAAACCTACAGCCAAGTTTATAGAGTTCTTAAGTAATTCTTCCCTGGGTGCACACCTCCTTCTATGTCTTGGAGTGAGAGTCATACTCTAGACTCATCCAGTTTAGAGCTAGCAAAGCTGAGCTCAAAATAAAACCCCCACATCTCTGCACATTAAAAGGTTTGGTTCACAAATGGGAAGCAGCAGGTTAGTGTATGGATGGGCTTTTCTAACAGATCTCTGAATAGATCTCTCTAGCACTGAAGAGCTAGCTGGAGTAATTGGGCCAGTCCTCTGCATAAGAATTGCTCTAAAATAGCATAATGCTGCTGAACTTTTGGCCTTCACTATTACTTAAGAGAATGAGTCCCAAAGGTTAACAAGTTTTTCATGAAAATAATTCATTTTCATTCACTTTAAAGAAGCCACGTTGCTTTTTTTTTCTTTTTTTTCTTTTTTTTTTTCATTAGCAGGATAAACAGAAACTTAGCCTGTATTCTTTACACCACTCCTTGTTTTAAATACTTCCCCTCTGTCACCTATTACTCAACTCCTTTCTAAACAAATCCTTGTTTTGGCTTCCTCTATTTCTCTAATAATTGAGTTTCCAGTCCACAGAATTACTTCTTGTCGGTATGCTTTAAGAGATAGGGCAAGAACAAAAATTGTTATTGTTGATTTATGGATGGAATTGTGTTTTCTGTGCTTTTATTTTATTCTTTTTCCTTCTTCTAATTCCCAACAGTGTCTCACATCATCCTTTGTTTTCATGGGCTCCCTTCACAACACAATTGTTTCCACTAAGGTGATCATAGCATGTTATGACCTAAATAGTTACAGCTAATTTAGAACCCTGCAAAGCCTACAAATCCCTCCAGTTGTTCTCCTGACTGGTTGCCCAACCTTTTCTTTGTCAGCATTGCGTTTCAGCTGCACCACTCTGCCCATTTAGCCACTTTGTTAACCCAGGTCATTCACAATCCTTCCAAGCTCTGATTAACTGAACTAATTCCCTGTTAACAGCAAACAGTGCCACTGTTCAGGGAGCATGTTCATCCCCTCTCTCAGACAGCACCAGTTTGAATACAGTGGCAGGGCACTAGACCATTAGCCTTTTTTGCCATGATAAGCCTTTGACCATTTAATTCTCCTCTACTGTAGTTTCTAACACACAACTGCTTTAGCTCTTGCTTCCCCAGTACTGGGTGGCTGTAGTGGCTTCTTGGTAGGCATATTGGTTTTGTTGGGTTTATGGGGGTTTTTTTGGTTAGTTGGGTTGGTTCTTTGGTGTGTTATTTTTCTTGTTTTTTTTTAATCCAAATAAATTACATCACCCATTCCCTCCACTCTCAGCAGCTCCACAATTGACTTGATAAGTTAGAGAGGTGCAATTTTCTTGCCCTAAGCAGTTACACTGCTTTCAGCAATGTTTCCTCTGCACTATGTGCCTCCATGTGGAGCTGCCAGACGTCAGACCAAAAAAAAAACAACCCAGCACTTACTGTTCAAAGTGAAACTTAGGTGGAATTTGAGCACTGAAATCCCAAAGGACATTACCCATGGATACAAGAGGCATTACTTCATGGGCAGAATTAATTCTAACCTTGTAGACATGGACGTTTTTGCCACTAAAAAGACATGATGTCATCCCAAGTTTGGTTCCTGCCTGTGTGCAGCCACGTGGGCTCAGCAGAGGTGAGCCAAGGCAAGTGTCACCCCACCAAGTGGTGTCACCACCTCATCAGCTGCACCAGTGCAGCCTCTGAATGCCACCATCCAGAAATGAGGCTGCTAAAGCTACTGCTCTCACAATCATGTCAATCTGTTTGGAGATAAGAGATAAAACCTGTGAGGCTGTGAAACTGCCCAGTGTAAATGCCACCATCGAAGCTCCACGGCACCTGCTGAGCTGCCTGTGCTTCACCTGTCTCACTGCAGCAAGAGCTGCCTTTGCACATCTTTCCAAAGCTCTGTCAGCCCATGTGTAGCCCTTTGCTATGGAAATCAGGTGGTAAAACTTCTCCCAGCTCTTTGCTTTCATCAGGTGGGAGCTGAAGGCTCTGACCATGGTGGTTTTACTGTTAGTGCTGGGAAAGGGTCACAGAGCCTGCCTGGGCAGAGCCAAAAGGTCGAAAAGCTCAGCTAGAAGTTAATCTGGCTTTAGAGGTAAAGAGCAACAAGAAAATTGTCTATAAATACATTAACAATAAACGAAATTCAGGAGGAAATATGGTAATAAAAGATGAGGAGAAGGCTGAGGTGCTTATACCTTCTTTGCCTCAGTCTGTGGTGATGGGAACACTTGCACCAGGGAAACCCACTCCCCTAAGCCAAGAGACAAGGGCCAGGAACACGTTCCCCCCCCCACAATCCATGACCTGCTGCTCAACATCAACGTGCACAAATCTATGGGGCTGGATGGGTTACAGCCTAAAGTTGTGAGAGACCTGGCAGGGGTGCTCACCGGGCCACTGCGCATCATTGATCAGCAGTCCTGGCTGACTGGGGAGGTACCAGCAGGTTGGAGGTCAGCCAATATAATGTCCATATATAAGAAGGGATGGAAGGATGATCTGGGGACCTACAAGCCTGTTTGACTTCAGTACCAGGGAAAAAGCTCTTTACTGAAAGGGTTGTCAGGCATTGGAATGGCCTGCCCAGGGAGGTGGTGGAGTCACCATCCCTGGAAGCGTTTAAGAGCCAGGTAGATGATGTGCTTAGGGATGTGGTTTTTGATAGGGCTGGGAATAAGGTTGGCCTTGATGATCCTGAAGGTGTCTTCCAGCTGAAACTATTCTATGAGTCTATGAAAACTCCATGGGTGCCGACATAACATACATCACATGTGAGGCGCTGTGTGAAGCTTCTGGAAGGACATGTAGTGCCATGGTCATGGTAGCAGCCATGCCACCTGGCCTGCAGAGTGGTATGGGGATGCTCTCCAGCCAAAGGTGGGCACAACACCACCGAGCTGCACCCAGGGGCCTCCATCCCCCCACACACAGATTCTAGCTAAGAAACTCAATCAAAATTGGGCTGGCCAGAGAAGGTATCCTCTCAGTGCTGAAGACCTGTTCACAGGGGGCTACTTCTTTCACGATCTGTGCTGAGAGCAGTCATGGTACTGCTTCCAGTGTTGAACTGAGCACTCAGCTCTCTATTTCTCTTAGGTAGGAGGAGCTTAATGTGAAGCTACTGCTATAAACCTTCCCAAGGAGAGCATGGCCCGTGGCTGAAATGGCTGGTGACAGCATTGGCTCCATAGAATCATAGACTCATTGAATGGCTAGGGCTAGAAGGGACCTCTGAAGGTCATCCAGTCCAGCCCCACTGCAATGAGCAGGTACACCCGCAACTAGACCAGGCTACTCAGAGCCTTGTCCAGCCTCAAATATCTCCAGGGATGGGGCCTCAACCACCTCCCTGGGTAACCTATTCCACTGCTCTACCACCCTCAATGGAAAGGACTTCTTCCTGAAGTCCAATCTAAATATGCTCTTCTCTAATTTAAACCCATTGCCCCTCATCCTTTCACCACCAGACCTCGTAAAAAATCCCCTCTCCAGCCTTCCTGTAGGCCCCCTTCAGGTACTGGAAGTTTGCTATTAGGTCTCCCTGGAGCCTTCTCTTCTTCAGGCTCAACAACCCCAGCTCCCTCAGCCTGTCCTCCTAGGAGAGGTGCTCCAGCCCCCTGATCATCTTCATGGCCTCCTCTGGACGTGCTCCATCAGGTCCATGTCTTTCCTGTGCTGAGGGCTCCAGAGTTGGACACCAGTACTCCAGGTGAGGTCTGCCCAGAGCAGAGTAGAGCAGCAGAATCACCTCCCTCGATCTGCTGGCCACACTTCTCTTTAGGCAGCCCAGGATGCAATTGGCCTTCTGGGCTGCAAGCGCACACTGTTGGCTCATGTCCAGCTTCTCATCCACAAACACCCCCAAGTCCTTTTCCTCAGAGCTGCTCTCCAGCACCTTGTCTCCCAGCCTGTGAGGGTTGTTCCGACCCAGGTGCAGGACCCTGCACTTAGTCTTGTTAAACCTCATGAGGTTCACCTGGGCCCACCTCTCCAGCTTATCC